>PVIW01008913.1:0-56405 GCA_004026585.1 Noctilio leporinus
TCAGTCTTGTTCAGCCTTTTTTGATTCTCTTGTACTGTCTTGGAGTATTTGTCTACATTATCCTCCACCTCGCTGATCCAGTCCTCTGCTTCCTCTAGCCTACTGTTGATTCCTTCTACTGTATTCTTCAATTCAGAAATTGTATTCTTCATTTCCTCCTGGCACTTATTGATAGTTTCCATGTCCTTTTTCATGCTGTAGTAGTTCTCAGTAAGTTCCTTGTAACTTCCCTGGAGTTCTTTGTAGTTCTCCTGGAGTTGTTTATAGTTCTCTTTGATGTGGCTGAGCTCACTGAGCTTCTCTATCATCATTCTTTTGAATTCCTTATCTGATATTCCAGATGCCTCTGTTTCATTTTGTGTTCTTTCTGGGGATTCTTCCTTTCCTTTTGGTGATGGAGTGATTCTTTTTTTCCCCATTTTGGGTGTCTGTTCTTGCTTGCTCTTTATTTTTATTTATTTATTTATTTATTTTTGTTCTTTCCTTGGGTTAACCTGCTTTGCTTCCTTGCCTTAGTTGAGCACCTTTCTGTGATAGGACATTTCTGGAGTTCAGTGTTGCCGTCTCCCAGATTTTCTCCACTTTGTTCTTGGTGTGTCCTTTATTTGGTCTGTCTGGTTGCATTCTGGGCATGTGGGCTTTTAGCAGAAACAAAAACAGAAAACAAAAAAACAAAAACAAAAAAACAAAAACAAACAAACAAAAAAAATGAAAAAAAAGTACCAAATTAAACCAAAGAAGCAAAAATAAAAATTGCAAAAGGAAAAAAAATAAAAATGATAATAATAATGAGAGGAAAGTGTTTAGATGGCTGTTCACCCTTAATAATCCTTGAGTGGTCCAGATGGAGCCTGGACCTGAGGGCTTTTAAAAGAGAAGAAAAAGAAAGAAAGAAAGAAAAAAAAGGGAGAAAGTCACAAGAGAAAGAGAAATCAATATTAATAAGGAAAAGGTTTAGGTGTTTGTTCACCCTTTACGGTCTCTGTGTGATCCAGGTGGAGCCAGGACCAGTGGGTTTTATCAGGGAGAAAAGAAAGGAGAAAGAGAGAAAGGAAGAAAAAAAAAAAAGGATGGGGGCAGAAAGTCACAAGACAAAGAGAAATCAATATTAATTAAGAAAGGTTTTAGCTGTGTGTTCCCCCTTTATGATTTCTGATTGGTCCAGGTGGAGCCAGAACCTGTGGGCTTTATCAGGAAAAAAGGGAAAAGAAAAATTAAAAAAAAAAAAAGAGGATGAAGAAAAGAATAAGGAAAGGGTTTAGAAAGGCTGGGGAAGGGAGGAATACTTAGAATTGAGGACTGGGAATGCGTTATAGCCACAGAGTGAGTAGACTTTAATTCGAGAGTAGGGGAGGGTCTTGGGTATTTAGGTGGATTGAGGTATGGGGGGGATTAAGAATATGTGAGAAGTAACTTTTGCAAAGGATATGTTGGGGATTAATAGTTCATATTGCTCTCGGTATAATTCAGGTTCTTGAGATTGGCAGCAATCCCTTTCCTGATGCTGCCTCTTTTTCTTGGTCAGGACTTTACAGTCTATAGTCTATATTCTAGCCGGTCTTGGCACATGGCAGGGCCTCTGATTGTCACAGTAGGGCTGATTCTGAGTGTCCGCCCCCAGGTAGGCTGGGCCTTCCGCAGCTTGGCTGGGTTTTAGGGCTGCCAGAGTTCTGGAGCCGGCAGGGAGCCCCCTCCCACTCCTGGCGGAGGTTCCTGCCCAGGAGGAGCACTCAGCACTTCTGCAGGGAATCCCCAACTTAGCTGGTCCCTGTGATGACTGGCCCCACCCCCGCAGTTCCGGGAGGAGGCCGGGCCTGTCAGTCATCACTGACTGGGGTCCACCTACACTGTCCCGCCCTTCCAGGGCGGGCACCACTTCTCCAAACCAACCAGCTCTCCTTGGAGTCCTTTATGCAGCCTCTGTGATGAGCCCCTCCCAGGCATAGGCGGTGTGGTCTTTGTCTACGGCAATGGCAGGTTAGTTGTTACCGCTACTAGTTCCCAGCTCGCCGGCTCACCCTTTGGAGTTTCCCTTGGAGCCTGGGGACCTGTGTGGTTGGGCAGGGCTGGGCCTCCCCCCTTGCAGGGGCTTCTAGTTGCTGTTTCCCAGGTGGCCCAGCAGCACCGTTTTCGACCCTCTTGCCGCCCATGCCGGTGCACTTCCCGCTCCCCCGCTCTGGCTTCCCCCGCTCTGGCTTCCTGCAGCACTCTTCTCCGCCTCTAGCCCCGAGAGAAGCCTCCTCTCCCTGTTGCCGGAGTGAATCTCTCACACAGTCCCTCCCCTGCAAGAGTTCAATTCCGCGTTCCCTACAGCGTTTGCCCTCGCTGCCTGCACTTCACTGTTGAGACTACCAGCTGCCAGGGAGCTTGGAACTGGCCCCAGCCAAACACACCCCTCTGGGCAGACCTGCCCCTGCCCAGAGCCGACCTCGGCCTGCAGGCCATTCGGTCAGGGACGCCTCACCTACTCTCCTGTTGGCCTCCTCTGCCTCTGGGCCGTGGTCCCCTGTGTCCAGATGCTGCCCGTTCCAATTCCTAGGGTCCTGAAGACGTCTCACGCTCCCTGTCTTGTCCTCTAGCTGCTTTGGTACTTGAGAACACCATCAGCACTGCTCTCTGTCGCCATCTTCTCTCTCCCCTCTCTTTTTTCTTGATAAGTCTGGTTAAAGCCTTGACATTTTTTATGTTTTTTTCAACAAATCGGCCCCTGGACTTAATTTATTTTTTTGAATGGTAGTTTGAGTCTCTAAGTTATTTTAATTCTGCTCTGATCTTGATGATTTCCTTCCTTCTACTTGCTCTGGGTTTTGTTTGTTGTTGCTTCTCTAGTTCTTGCAGCTTTATGGTTGTTAGGTTGTTAGTATAAGCTTCTTGTTACCTTTTGTAGGTTGGCGTGTATTGCTGTCAATTTTCCTGAGGACTGCCTTTGATGTGTATGCCATAGGGTTTGGACTGTTGTGCATTCATTGTCATTTGTTTCCAGAAACTTTTTAATTTCATGTTTGATCTCATTGTTTACCCGTTCCTCACTTAAAAGTATGTTATTCAGTCTCCATGGGTTAGAGTGTTTTTGGTTTTTTCCCTTGAGGTTGGTTTCTAGTTTCAAGCCATTGTGATCTGAGAAGATGCTTGGTATGATTTAATTTTTCCTGTATTTGCGGAGGCTTGTCTTGTGACCCACCATGTCATCTGTCTTTGAGAATGTTCCATGTGCATTTGAAAAGAATGTGTATTTTTGCTTCTTTGAGGTGAAAGGCTCTGAATATATCATTTAGGTCCATTTCCTCTGGAGTGTTGTTTAATGCCAAAATATCCTTTGTGTTTTTTTGTTTGGAAGATCTGTCCATTGTTGATAGTGGAGAATTAAAATCCCCTACTATTATTGTGTTGCTGTCGATATCCTTCTTGAAGGCCTCCATGATTTTCCTCATGTATTTAGGAGCTCCTACGTTGGGTGCATATATGTTTATCAGAGTTATGTCTTTGTGATGGATTGTTCCTAAAAGTATTATGAAATGTCCCTGCCTCTTTTTACGGCTTTCATTGTAAAATCTATTTTGTCTGAAATATGTATTGCTACTCCAGCCTTTTTTTATGTCCATTTGCTTGATATATATTTTTCTATCGCCTTACTTTCAAACTACGTCAATATTTTGTTCTGAAGTGGGTCTCCTGAAGACAGCATATACGTCAGTCACGTTTTCTTATCCATTCAGCTACCCTATGTATTTTGATTGGTGCATTTAATCCATTTATATTTAAGGTTATTATTATTTGATACTTTTTTATTATCATTTTCCCACTTTGTACCCATGTTCCTCTCTGTCTCTCTCTGTTTCTTCATTTTTTTAAAGCCGACCCTTTAGCATTTCTTGCATTGCTGGTTTGGTAGAGATGCATTCTTTTAGTGTTCTTTTGTCTTTGAAACTCCTAATTCTCCTTGCATTTTGAATGAGAGCCTTGCTGGGTAGAGTATTCATGGTTGCAGGCCTTTGTTTCCCGTTACTTGGAATATTTTTTGCCATTCCCTTCTGGCTTGTACTGTTTCTGTTGAATAATCATTTGATAACCTTATTGGAGCCCCCTTATATGTTATTTGCCCTTTCTCTCTTGATGCTTTTAGGATTCTCTCTTTGTCTTTGAAATTTGCCGTTTTAATTATGATGTGTCTTGAAGTGGGTTTGTTTGGATTCATCCTCATTGGGACCCTCTGTGCTTCTTGAAATTGAGTAATGTTTTCACTCATCATGTTAGGGAAATTTTCTATCATTACTTTTTTGAACAGGTTTTCCATTCCTTGTTGCTCTTCTCCTTCTTGTATCCCTATGATACAGCTATTATTGTGTTTCATGTTGTCCTGCAGCTCTCTCAAAACCTCTTCAGTCTTGTACAGCCTCTTTTTATTCTCTTGCACTGTCTTTCAATATGTTTCTTCATTGTCCTCCACTTCACTGATCCAGCCCTCTGCTCCTCCTAGCCTACTGTTGATTTCTTCTGCTGGGTGGTTGCCTTTTATCTGCTTCTAGCTGCGGACCTGGCTGGAGACCTGGCTTGCAACCTGGTTATGTTCCCTAGTTGGGAATCGAACTAGTGACCTTTGAGTTTGCAGGCTGGTGTCTTATCCACTGTGCTACCAGTCAGGGCTGTGCAATTCATTTTAAAGTACTAATGACATATTTCGCAGATCTACAACAAATATTTCATAAGTTTATGTGGAACCATAAAAGACCCTGAATAACCCCAACAATCTTGAGATGAAGAACAAAGTAGGAAGGATTACAATACCTGAAATCAAACGCTACTACAAGGCCACTGTTTGTTATGAAAACAGTCTGGTATTGGCATAAAAATTGGCACATGGATTAATGGAAAAGAACGGGGAACCCAGAAATAAATCCAGGACTCTATGGACAAGTAATATTTGACAAAGGGGGAATAAGCATACAGTGGAGTATAATAGATGGTATTGGGAGTATCAATAAACGGTATTGGGAGAACTGGACTGGTACATGCAAAAAAATGAAACTTAGACCTCTAAGTTTACACCATACACCCCAGAATAAACCCAAAATGGATAAAAGATGAGTTATTTTTAAAACGTTTGGTTGTATAGAATTCTCTTGACCTCAGCTCCCCATCTCTATCCATTTGATAGAGAGAGAATTATCATTTTCAAATCGGAGTTTTGTCTCTTGCTTCAAGGGGAGATCAGAGTGCCTTTAATGCACTTGCTGTTTTTCAGGTGCTTTTAGTTCAGAATAATCCTTATGTCAAAGAGCCATCTTTTTAAAAAATATATTTTATTGATTATTTTTAGAGAGAGGATGGGAGAGAGATGGAGACAGAGAAAAACATCCATGTTTTGTTGTCTTTTATCTGCCTCCAGCTATGGACCTGGCTGGAGACCTTGCTTTCAGCCTGGTTATATGCCCTGGCTGGGAGTAGAACCAGTGACCTTTTCAGTTTGCAGGCTGACACCTATCCACTGAGCCACCAGCTAGGGCCCCAGACTTATTTTTAACTGAAGGTTAAAGGGAGGTTTGAACTCAGAAGTTGGTTCATTATTATTCTACTCTAAAGATATCCCAACATACCATAGTAATAAGCATTATTCACTATTAGGTTTCCAGTGTAGTTGGCTGAAAGCTTTTGGCAGATTCTGTATTTCTAATGCTTTCTCTCCAAGGTTGGTACTCATTAGTGAATGACACTAAAGTATCATATGCTTTTTTATATGATAAAATATGTAATAGTCATTATTCTATATTCATAGAAGAATAGGAATGTCTGTTTCATGGCTTCATTACATAAAGTAACTGTGTGTCTGTCCATTAGATTCAGGGACATACAGTGTGCCATGACAGTATGCTGACAGTATTTGCCAATATACATAGTAAGTGTTTTTCACATCAGTGCACTGTACTGAATTTAAGCCTATAAGAATTTTTTTATTTTTTAAAAGATTTTTATATATTTTTTATTTCCAGTGAGAGGAAAAGGGAGAAATGCAGAGAAGGAGAGAAGCATCAATGTATGGTTGCCTTTCACCTTCCTCCTGCCACAGACCTGGCTGGAGACCTGGCTTGCAACCTGGTTATATGCCCTAAATGGGAATTGAACCAGCAACTTTTGGGTTCTCAGGCTGGTGCACATTCACTGAGCCACCAGCCAGGGACGCCTGTAAGAATTTTTAATTGTGTAAAGTATATAAGAATTTTAACTTAGTGGACTCTGAAACAAATAAAACATATATCAAAACTAATCAGAATATGTTATGATCCTTTCTTGTTACCCAGGAAGCATCTCATGGATCTCATGGGAAAAATGTAGGCAGCATTTGCTTTCTGCCTAGAAGTGAAACCTACTGACAGAGCACCATGGATGATAATGACCCTTGGAATAATTTAGCCAGTGTGGGGAGGGAGAGAAGTGGAGTCAGTGAAGGATTGATAAAACAAAGTCTGTACTGCCCATTAGAAATGCTCATAATGTCAAGAAGTGATTAGCTGCTCCTACCATAAGAACAAAATTATGAAATATTTTTATTTTTCTCTATTCCGATTCAACGTTATTCTTTTTACCCCAGATCTTTGTAGGTTTACTGATTTGTATAAAAGTAAAAATCTTTAGTTTACTTTCTAATGGCCTACTTGCAGTCCATTGTAAGGAAAGTGGGATATTTGACTTTTCAGGGTCCAGTGTGTTTAACAGTGGGCCTTGTCTCAGGAGTAACAATACTACATGCTTTTCCAACACGAGTATGTCGGTGGCCGTAGTCTTTCGCTAGTTTCTGTTAGGAACCTCTCCATCCTGACAGGCCTTTTTAGAGTTATTCTGGGCAGCTCAGGACCCAGAGATACCATCGGGAGCTACTTGTGATGACTCAGAAGGGAGTGGACTCCATGTACCCTGTGCCAATAAGTTGTTGTCACTATACACTATATACAGAAGCTATGCACATGAGTGTGTATAGTCTACGCACATGTGAATGTGTTACACTGTGTGTGTGAAATACTATGCATGTGAATGATTGTGTATGTACTATGCACATACATTGTGCACGTGACTGACTGCGTATGAATGACTGCCCACTATACACATACTCTATGCATATGAATGGCATTAGGCATGTGAATGAGTGTGAGGATATTATGCACATACTCTGAATGAGTGTTATACTATGCACATATGTCTGTGAATGGTACTATTTGTGTGAGTGTGTATACTGTACACATACACTTAACATTAGTGAATGTGTATGTAAATAATTCTATACTATGTACACTGTGCGTGTGAATGAGTGTGTGGAAAGAACGTACGGTAAAGCTTGTTGTTTTTGTTTTTAAGATTTTATTTATTGTTTCCAAAGTGAGAGTAAGGAAGAGAGGGAGAGAAACATCAATGTATGGTTGCCCTTTACCTACCTCCAGCCACAGACCTAGCTGGAGACCTGGCTTGCAATCTGGTGCCCTGACTGGGAATCGAACCAGCGACCTTTGGGTTTGCAGGCCGGTGCCTTATCCACTGTGCTACCATCCAGGGCTCAGTAAAGCTTTTGATGAACTGGGCTTTCTAGTCCTATTTGGGGCCTGCTTCCTTGTATCTTATGTTAATAAAAATTATTAATGTTTGTGTTTTGGGATAAAATTCCTTTGAAGAAAAGTCCCAATAGAAGTGTGTCGTTCTGTAACACTAGCCAGGCTAAACACTGGTTTTGTTTAGAATTCGGATAGTTATCCTATGTATTCAGTATCACATTCTTCATTGTTACTTAAACCATGGCCATGTTGAAATCACAGATTCTACAATACACATTTGGTATATAGGGTTTGAATGAGAATTATTGCAAAGACTATTGGGCACATGATTCTACTTTTACTTGCGGTCATTACTTCCAAAGCCGCATAACAATTATGCCCATAAAATATGTTGTAGTATTCTATACTTGGAACCAAGTGTTAGTTCAGAACCAAGCTGGAAGCCACTATTTTGAGAATCACTGCTCAAAGATGATTACATGTTTTGTTATGTATTTTTAGTAAAGTACAACTGGAAGTTGTACTTTAAGTGGCGTCTTATTTTTTTCATTTAGTCTTTTAATTAATATTTGATTAATGATGTTGCAGCTTTTATCTTGAACAGTATTTATAAACCAAATTTAAAACTTTGAGTCTGTGAGGCCTTGTGAGGGCCTCACAGCTGTCAGAGGGAACTAGGCTGAAGTAGTAGGTTTCTTCTGTGTGTGTGTGTGTGTGTGTGTGTGTGTGTGTGTGTTTGTTTCACATTCATTCTTCATATTAACGTGTTCCTCCCTGCATGTATATGAGCATGCACACTTACATGCTCTGTTTCCTTCCCTCATTTGGGCACATGTGCACCTAGACTGCTCAGAAACTTTAGAGTTTTTGGAAGAATATCAGTTATAATAAGGAATGAGTGTGTTAGTACAGAAAAGTAAGGAAGTTTTATGGAACCAGTCTTCATTTCCTTTTGAAAATATATGTAGTGAAGGGAATCTGGTTGTCAGGTTTTTCTCAAAGATCTTTTTATTTTCTCTCCAACTAAGGCTGATTTTTTTTCTTTTCTTCAACTTTTCTTTTTTCTCACTTTAAGTCTGCTTTCTTTTTCTCATGCTACCAATAAGCCTTTCTTCGTATGACTCTGCAGATAACTTAGCAGAACCCTCTCTCTGTGTCATGTGCCTGCAACAAAGGACAGAATGATCCTATAGGTGCAGTTTTTCCCCCAGGGGTGTACATAACAGAAAGGTGGAAACTGGCAGTCATTGGAACAACTTGTTTTTATTTTTCAGAGCTATGTCATCGTCTTTTTCCTTTATTTCTCATCTGATCTCCTCATGCGTACTTAGCATTTCTTCCTCCATGTATCTCTTTTTAAGGAAGCAGGAGGCTGGGGATGAGCCGAGTCTAGAGCAACCTGCTGTCACTGATGGGTGTTTTGTTACTGGAGCCTGCTGGACTGGACTTGGACTGACTTTTTGCAGTGCTGGATTCTTACTAACCTGCTATCCACTGGGCCTGCAGTGTTGGTCTACATTCAGTAATCTACCCCTGGCTGTGCCAAAGTGTTGCTCAAGGTTGTGAGAGGTGAACCTTCTCTGCCTTAAGTGTGCCAGGTGATTTATGTTCACAAATGGATTCTAGAAAAGAAATAGCCTTTTCTAGTAATTAATTAGTTGAAATACTAGCAATCAGTTCTCTTTTTCTCCCATTTTTACAGATGAGCAAATTGAGGTCCAAAGATGTGGAGTAAATTGCCTCAGGTTCACATAGTAGTGCAGGAGCTGGGACCCCAAATGCCCTTTGCCCCATGCTTCCTGTGTTCTTCTTTATCTTTTGTACCTTATATGCTTCTTGCATGGCTTGTAATCACATTGCAAAGTCCCCAGTTCTTGGCACGAAGATAAAGTTAATGGATCTCTCTCCCCTGGGAGGATTGGAAACACCAGTAAAATCATATCCATCATTCAGAAGCCACATATTTTGTTTTTATTTTTTTCAAAGGATGAAGAGGAAGAAATCAAACTGGAGATAAATATGCTGAAGAAATATTCTCATCATAGGAATATTGCAACATACTACGGTGCTTTTATTAAGAAGAGCCCTCCAGGACATGATGATCAGCTCTGGGTGGGCACACATTTCCTTAGCCTTTGTGGGGTTTCCTCTTGGGTTGTGTTAAAAGGGTATTGAGGCTCTTACAGAGGGAGGAACAAGAAGAGGAAAGGATAAGGGGCCAATGTCTGCCATCTTTTTTGGCCTTCTTGGTTGAAATTATACTGATGTTTATTTTGATGTTGATTTTACTTTGCTTGGAAAGGAGTTAAATTTGTGTTTCAGAGGTAAAACAGCATGTTTTAAAAAGGAATGTAACCATATAACAAGCTTAAATATTTTAGCTTAAATATTTTTAAGCTAAAAGCAAAAATATTTTAACTTTATTTGTGGAAATTAATATGTAAGCTCAGGTGAATGCATCTTTCCTTACCATCTGGAATAGACAACTTGCAAGAAGGCAAACTTAATGTCAGTAATCTAAAATTATATAAGTGATAATTAATTAAAGACAATAAATTTCAGGGAAATTCCTGGTCTTGACACATTCAAACTTACCTCTTATGAAATACATTTACATTGAAGATGATGAAACAGATTCTATCTGAAATATGGTTATCATATTAGTCAAAGGTCCTGGGATTAGAAAGCAAGAAGATAGATGAATACTTTTCTAATTTTTAAAAATGCCATTGTAGAAAATTTGCAAAATTAAGAAAGTACAAGAGAAACAAACAGTCACTTTCTTTTCCATTACCCAAATCCCATTATAGTTAAAACTTCATTTCAATTCAGTTGCCCTTTCTGGGTACTTTAAAAATATACTTGTATCCATGTTGTTTGAACATTTAGATATAGTAAATACTCAGGTATAGTTTTAAAAACTATGTATTACTTAAAAATAGCATTTCTCTCTTGTACTAACCTGAGTCAATGTAAAATAGTTTGAGAATCATACTAGTTTGCTGGCAAATGAGAAACAGTGTTATGGAGTCTTTGTATTGGATTTTTGATAATTGAGCATTGATTAAGAACAAAATGGGATGACAAGCAATTATGCTATGGCCAGCTAGCTCCAAGGGTTTTAGTGCCATCATTATGGTTTGTCTCCTAAATTGCATTGTCAATGTGTCCCAGAACATGGGTACTGGGAAGAATGGAGACCTACCTTGGTCCCCATTCAGGAATGAATTCAAGGCTTCCTAAAAAATAACCCCAAACACTACAGCAGAAGGTAAACAGAATTTGGTGATTATGGGTAGGAAGATCTCACTCTCCATTTCTGAGAACCAACCTTTAAAGGACTGGATTAATTTAGTTCTCAGTAGAGAGCTCAAGGAACCTCCAAAGGAGCGCATTTTCAAGCCAAAAGTCTGGATGATGCCTTAAAACTTACTGAGGAACCTGAATTAACAAATAAAGTGGACATGGTTTGGATAGTGGGAGGCAGTTCTGTTTATAAGGAAGCCATGAACAAGCCAGGCTCTCTTAGACTGTTTGTGCAGGAATTTGAAAGTGACACGTTTTTTCCGGAAATTGATTTGGAAAGATACATATGTCTCCCAGAATACCCAGGTGTTTATGTTGTCCAGGAGGAGAAAGGCATTAAGTACAAATTTGCAGTATATGAAAAGAACGATTAATAGTGAAGGTGTTTCCCGATTCATTTCAAGTCGTTCCCCATACCTTCCAAACAATTATGTATTTAACACTAAAAAGCAACTTTTGTCGACTCTGAAACTATGGATAATTATTTGTAAACTATGGTTTTATTAGTCTTAATCTTAACTACATTTGGTTAAGATTAATCTTAACTGTGTTACATCAGATACTATTTGTGAAGCATTTCTTGCTATAACTGTCTGAATGTCCCTCAAGGGCCAGGATTAGGTCATTAGGTCCCCAGCACCTGCCTAAGGTAACTCACTTCCAAGACACCACAGTGGGAGAGTCTACTAGTATCATGAGTTGAAATCCAGGCCTGTATATGAGTAGATAGGAGCTAGACAAATTTGTCTAAATGTCATAAATGGATTATAAACAGAATAGTTAGTGCTTAGATAGTAAAAGAAAATTAGGTCAAAATAGGGTCCACGAATTACTCTATGCATATCTCAGTTCTGAAAAAAGTTCTATTCACACAGGGAATCAGTAAGTTGAGAACTGCAATGTATACCATAGGGATAGTAAAGAGGCAGTTGGAAGACTACTTTTCTGGTGATTAAAAGAGGTGTTTGAGACCCTTAAAAACTTTGTTTCTGATCTTAAGGGAGATTCCATGGGATGATACAAGGATAAAACAAGAATAGGTTGCTCTTCACACAAAAAAAGTAATTAAAACTATATGGCTAAAATTAAAAATTCAAGGAGAATGGATATTGCTAGAAACCAAAATTAGAAAGTTAGAAAATAAACTTCACATAAACAAAAAGTGAATAGTAAGACATGTTTTACCTATCATGCTAACAGATATTTGAATTTTTAGATACTGAAATAAAGACCATTTTTTTGCCTTATAAATTGGTACAACTTTTTAAGGCAATATCATTTAAAATTCAAAGTAACCTGGGTTTGGACCCAGAACTTCCTCTTCCAGAAATTAATCCTGAATAAAGCAATGAACCCCACCCCCACCCCAAAATAAAAAAGAACAAAATGGCCCTGGCTGGTAGCACAGTGGATAAGGCGCCAGCCTGCAAACCCAGAGGTCGCAGGTTCGATTCCCCAGCCAAGGCACATAACAAGGTTGCAAACGAGGTCTCCAGTCAGGTCTGTGGCTGGAGGCAGGTGAAAAGCAACCATACATTGATGTCTGTCTCCCTCTCTGCCTCTCTCTCTTCCCCTCTTTCTAAAAATAATAAATAAAACCTTTAAAAGAAAAAAAAAAAAAGAACAAAATGGTCAGAACATTAAGAACCTCTTCAGAAAGCTGTCCATCTCCAGGACCAAATTTACATAGTTAATAAATTGGACGGTGAAATTCTCTCAATAATCTGAATACTTCTAAAGTGATCATGTGCCCAGATCTTGATGAAGGGCAAGAGGGGGTTTGACTGTGCTTTCCTAACTTGTCTCAGGTGTGTACTGATGTACAGTTTTACTAATGTTGGGATATGATGGTTACGGTGTGTTTTTTGTGCCTTATAGCTTGTTATGGAGTTCTGTGGGGCTGGGTCCATCACAGACCTTGTGAAGAACACCAAAGGGAACACACTCAAAGAAGACTGGATAGCTTATATCTCCAGAGAGATCCTGAGGGTAAGGACAGGGCATGGCTCTGGTGCCTCACACGTGGTCTTATGTTTTATCATTTTCCTTGCTCCAAAGAATTTCCTTACATTAATTATAACTATACATATAATTCTTTTAATAACATCCAAGGGCTCTGTACTACTGGCTGGCTTTGATACCAACACATTTTAAAAACAAAGGCAGTAGAATTAAACTTAAACCTAATTTTTATGCTTCTCTCATTAAGGAAAAAAAAAGGTTACTGTGGGGGACCCATGACCAACAAAGATCCCTTGGTGCCTCAGATGAAATGAATCCTTTCCCAGGCAGCTTGTGCTAGGAGAGAGAAGGCTGGCTAGTGTCTGATAGAAAAATGCCTCGATGGCCCACCTCCACAGGTTTTTATTGATTACACAAGGTTGGGGATGCATATACACACTACAAATCATTACCACAGAAGAGTATTTAAAAAAGAAAGGGAGTTAGGTTCAGATAACAACAGAAGGAATGAGACGAGATCCACTTCAGGCAATAGTCTGTTAGATAAGATGATGCCAAGAACTTAAGGTGGCCAGTAGATTTTTTGGGAGGGCGAGATTACATGTGGGTTAAGGTTTGACATCTACTGTGGGTGCAATATACAAGTAAGGAAGTTTAGGTCACAGGGAAGACGTCAAAGGATGTATGGAATATTCCCAAGGGCCCCCCTGGCTGGAGCATCGAGGCCTGTATGCACCCATCTTTCCTGGCTTTCTGGTCAGGTCTTACAGGCTTGGCCTGGCCTATGCAGGGCTTCATGCCCCAACACTTTCCCTGGGGGACCCCGGCATGTTACTTTATTTTTCATTTGTAGGTAAATTTACCCCAATTTTTATATTTAAGTTTCATAGAGGACTTCAGGTTTTAAAAATGTCATGTAGAAATCATAGAGATAACTTTAATTTTTTTTTTAGATACTTTTACATGGTCCTTGAAAATAGGAAATTCCCTAAAGAAAGTTGTGAGGATAAAGTGTGAGAACCATCTGTTTACAATCATATTTATATTTCATTATTAAAACACTAGGGTTCTATCTTTTGTGGTTTTTACCAGGAGCAGAGTCTGTAAGTGGGAAAGTAAGTACCTGCCCTACACTGCTGCAATGGAATTCAGTGTTTGTTACGCTAATAACTAAAACTCTTAGCCTGGTGGGCAGGAAGGGAGCCCCAGTTAAGAATGAGGGTGCTGAAGTTCATCAGGCTTGGGTTTTAGCCCTGCCTGTATACCCCAGGAGAAGGTGCTTACCTTGCAGGACTTACTTTCTTCATCTGTAAAATAGAGTACCAAGCTTATGAAGGGAGTACCTTTATTTTATTTTATTTCATATGAAAGATTTTATTATTTTTAGAGAGAGGGAAAGTGAGAGAGGCAGAGAGGGAAAGAGACGTCAATGTATGGTTGCCATTCATCTACCTCTGGCTACGGACCTGGCTGGGGACCTTGCTTGAAACCTGGTTATGTGCCCTGGCTGGGAATTGAACCAGCGACCTTTGGGTTCCCAGGCCAGAACCTTACTCACTGTGCCACCAGCCATGGCCTGAAGGGAGTACCTTTATTATGAAAATAAAATGTTGGTGTATATGAATCTTTTAATGTGACGTGTGGGTGCACAGAACAAAACTAATTCTTAATATTAGTTGTCATTATTCTCTGTTATATGCACACAGTTGCATGTACCTTTCCTACATGTAATTCCAGTGAAGATTTCTCAAGTGGAGAACTAGATTGTACTCTAAATGTCCAAGGCAGAAAATGTATTTCAAGTAGTTCACATGCTTTTTTATGCAGAGACAAGCATTGTTTACCTGCTGTATAGGGTGAGTACAATCAGTTGTCAATAACTTTGTATTTCCTTATTTCACATGCTCCTTATTAATTTTGAAAAACTATGCTTCTAAGGTTATGATTTAATTGTTTCTGATATAAAGTATTAAATTCTGAGAGCAACTGTCATGTTGAAGGAATACAATGTTAGAGCAACTATAATTTCTGGACTATGTGTAGGGCGAACTGCCAGGGAAATTGAGGACTTCAATAACATCCCTTTATGTATGGTTTATAATGTGAAGAAGCTGTATGATGCTGATCCTAATGTTGCCACACCAGCAAGGAAAACACATAAGGTACGCAAGGATTCCACAAGTCCAGATATTGTACACAGAATCCAGGAGATCATCAATGAAGATCCAGGATGTTTACCTTGATGTTTTGAGAGAAATAGTTGTACCATGGATGAAGTAAGTCACAAATGGACATCTCTCTATCTTCCAACAAGATGGTACACCAGCACATAATGCCAAAAAGGTGCAAGAATGTTTCAGTGTCAGTGTTCCTGAATTCTGGTCAAAGGAAATCTGGCCACCTAGTTCACCAGATGCAAACCTGTTAGACTGTTATGTACGGAGCATTTGTGAGAAGTTAATAAACAACCTCATTCAAATAAAGAGGCTGTTAAAACTAAGGTTAAAAACATTATGATGTCCATGACTAAAGAAAAGTTAATTAAAGCATGTTCAAGATTCCCAGTAAAATCAAGTATTATTGCATCAAATGGAGACTTTTTGGAACAATTAAAAAAATAATGACTATGTTTATGTATTTACATATAAGAATAAATTTATTTCAAAATATAACATTCGTGGTATGTTGTTTATTTTACTAAAATTTTGCCACCTTATTGAGCACACCATTTAATATTTAATAAGTGTATTTG
This sequence comes from Noctilio leporinus, assembly GCA_004026585.1. Lineage (NCBI taxonomy): Eukaryota > Metazoa > Chordata > Mammalia > Chiroptera > Noctilionidae > Noctilio > Noctilio leporinus. The sequence goes on from PVIW01008913.1 coordinate 15,559, forward strand.
ATTATTTTACCACCATTGGTCTCAGGCAACCTTAAAAAAGCAGACTAGGCTGTTTGATGCCCCTGTTCAATGAATATAGTAGCTTAAAGGACATCTTTTTAAGATGCAGTGAATGTTTCCTCACTCACTGAGCACATGAAATGAGAGTTTCCTTCATCTATATTACACCTAGAATGGAAGTTTTTCCTATCACAAAAATCTAAATGAACTTTACAAAAAATAAATAAAAGCCACTGGAAGAGTCAGGGCATCAAAAGCTGGTGTGTATTTATCATGAAGGAATTAATGTCTTTTGATAGAAGGCAATATAGTGGGAAGTGGGTGAGCTCCAGTGGGAAAGGTGCAACCGTCCCCAAGCAGGTAACCTGGAATCTCAAAGACACATCTGGGGCTAATGTCTATTCACATTAAACATGTTGAAACATGTTCTCATTTCTTAGTGGATGCTAGATTCACACACTGCTATGTTAAGATTCCTCAAAGGTTTGAGAGTCTTGAACACATAGAAAAGCTGTCTTGTGCTGACCCACTGAAACTCTGGAGCCCAAAAGGTTTCTGGACAGAGCCAGCACATTTATTCCAGTCCAATTCCATATTCATGGTCTAAACGTCAGTTATGCATTATTTTGGTTGAAACCAGTACTTCCTATGGAATATGGGCATTTTTGCCTTTCATAGCCAATACTAATAAAGGACAGCCTTTGACTGCTCTTTGTCCTGTATCTATGAGTGAAGTAATTAGAAAATAACTGTTCCCTTGTTTTGAAACTTTTGATTTAATTGGTCTAGAATGCCTATGTCTGTATATTTGGGCTTGTCATCTCTGCTAAGAAAGAACAATTGTGGTTTGACTTTTGGCGTGAGAGTAGTTGAACACACATTTAATCCCTCCCCAGTACTTCATACAGAAAAAAGGGACTTGAGTTGATGTTGGTTAAGACCCTGCAACTCACAACTTAAGCGGTTTTGGTGCAGAAGACCACTGTTCTTCACAGTAGCACAGGGAAGGAGACATTCCCTTCTAAACATAAAAATAAACATGAGGATGTTTATTTCTTGCAAGGAACAAGGGTGCACCCAGGCCCTATTTGAGAACACTTGAGTACTTGTGTTGGTTGCTAGAACAATCATATAAAAGTGTAAAAAGGGTTGTTTGTAGAAGTTAGAGAGTAGAAAATGAACTGAAGTAATAAAAGTAGAAAATGTGAAAGAATTAGGGAAGCTACACATTTTTGGTCTCTTCTTTTGCTGTTCAAAGTCATTTCATGCTGAAAAGAGGGACTCTTCCTAACGATAGTACTAAGATACCATATATTTTTAGTGTTCTTTTTTTCCCTAGTCAGTGCTTTATGGTATAATACTGCATATCCTGTATGGTGGAAGAACACACAGAGCCTTTAGACACGGTCTGTTCTGTTTCACAAGTAGACTAGTGAAGGATTATTTAGGAACCCCTGCACTAGAAAAACAAGTGTTCTTTAATTCATAGCCAAAAGTGTCATGCTAACAAAAACCTTACAAAAGATTAAACAGAAAAATCAAGTCCTTATGTCTAATCTACCCTTTATGAATTAAGTCCTTTCAGAATGAATAGATTGCTTGTACTCTTAAGAAGGTGGGCTCTAGATTTCTAGCTAAAGATAGAACAAGTAAATGAGTCATATAAATGGTGCATTTTTATCTTTTAGACCATATCCCAATGCAAAATGTGGTTGTGTTCTTGTTCCACCTTTCGTAAGAGACAGGCTTTTGGGCTTTCTTCCAGATATACAAAGTCATCAAAAAGCACTATATGCCCAGTAAGGTTTATATCTTTGGGAAAGAAATGCTGATGAACACAAAACTCCTTTAGCAGAATATTTTACATTTGGGGTGGAGCTGGGATTGACCAACAGTTAGCAGCTTGTCACTGTGTGCTTGAAAAACCAGGTCATGTTTGGGGCCAGCCTTTAAACCCTTTTGTCACCCTTTGCTTTTCTCCTGGGCTGTGTCTAGTTCAGGGTCATCCACTGAAAGATAGGGGTGTAGAGCGGGAAAGGAACCACTCTGTAACAAATAGCATAAATTATAGCAGAGAAGAGTACACTTAGAATGTACAGTATTTCTTCAAGGAGCAGCTAGAAGGTAGTATTGTTACTTGCAGCAGGGCCTAACCCATTGGAATTAGAGAGTAAGTCTCTTTCTGTGTAGTGTTATGGCTGATGTCTTCCTGAAAGTGCACTAAGATTGAATTTGTATATTCTAAATATGGTTCATAAAACTAAAGTTCAGATCTGTCTTCCTACTATTCAGGGCCTGGCACATCTTCACATCCATCATGTGATTCACCGGGATATCAAGGGCCAGAATGTATTGCTGACTGAGAATGCAGAGGTGAAACTTGGTACGTGATGTGTATACCACAGGGTCTCATACTTGGACCTGGTGCAGACCAGCAGTATTCCCTGTCCTGTTTGCATTTAACCAGAAATTCAGTCTTCTACCCCTATTTTCTATTTCAGCTTTAACAGGTGGTAACTGGGCATGTTGCTTACTTAGCCTGGCTCTACCTCCCTTCTCTCATGCTTCTCTCCCCTGCTCTGTTCTCTGTGTAGTAGACAGACGAGTGTCTAAATCACAGCATGCCATTTTTCTACTTAAAGACCATTAATGGTTTTCTACTTTGAATAAAATCCACATTTCTTACCACGGGTCATTAAAAGCCATGGACCCTGCTGTTTTCAAACTTCCTTTTGTGATGACCCTCACTTCTCTCTTCTTCCCCCTCAGTCACTGACTTTTAACTCCCTTTGAACCTGACTCGGAGCATTCTCAAATACCGTTCCCCAGTTTTGAAGCTGCAATTTTTTGCCTCATCCTCATAGGCCTTTCTTGACCCTCTGATCTGTATTCAGTTCCACTGCTTATTTCATCCATAATAATGATCAAAATTCATGATTATAAAAGCTGTTTGTTTACCTATAATTTCAGACTCCTGTACCAGAACGTAAGTTCTGGATATGCAATGACCAGAATTTATTGATTTGCTAGAGTGTTCTTACACAACACCCAGCGTAATGCCTTGAATATAGTAGATGGTCAGGAAACACATGTGCATGGATGGATGGAGCTCATATTGTCTTCCTGGAGATGGTTTTATAGTGGTTCTTTTATATTTCCATTTCCCCCTACCTGTATCTGAACTTGTTCTTATCCCACTTCCATATAATAGCTCTGTCATATTTTTAAAAATAATTAACATTGTTTTTTTTCATTAAGGCATCACACAAAACCGCTTTATGCTTACAAGAATTTAGTCCACCTTTCAAAAATTGTAGGCACAGTAGTTAAACTTATTTAAAAAATAAGATCTTCATCATTGCTGTCTTGCATAATGCCTGCATTGATTAGCATCTGTGGAATAACAGTCTGCCCAGTTGGAAAATCCCCTCAAAACTAAGAGAGGAGTGTGTGGGTGGGGAAGGGTAAGAGTGGAGTAAAAAGGGGATGGATGTAAAACAACAACAATAAAATTAAATTAAAAAAAAAATAAACCTAAATAGAGAGGGGACATTGGAACCGTTCTCTTTACTAACAATGCCACAAGCTGTGTGTGTGCCCTGTGTTGCCCCCTGGTGCTAGGCCTAGATGGTAGATTGCTAGTGCTGTCTAGGTAGCACTGACTGCGTGGCCTGTGAGTGTCTGTCTTGAGGTGGGGACATTTCATCATGAGAGCTGGTCAGGTGGTTTTTTAAGGATGACCCAAAGACCGAAGTTGAATCTGTTAACCACTGTGCGTGATGACGCTCCTCTGTAGGGGAAGCCCAAGGAGCTGATCAGGTACAGGCCTCCCAGCTTCTAGATAGTAGAGGATCTTGCTGGCTTTGCTCTGGAAAGTTGCTCCTTACCATTGTTGGTTACTGTTAGGAGTTTGCATGTTCATGAAGTCGTACTGTTTCAGTTTATGCTGAAGACACCTCTTATCTTACTCTTGTATTTTCCTTACTTGTTAGTTGTGTCTTACTTTTCCTTTCTTTCTCTTCCCCCTAGTTGATTTTGGTGTGAGTGCTCAGCTTGACAGGACCGTTGGGAGGAGAAATACATTCATAGGCACCCCCTACTGGATGGCTCCTGAGGTCATTGCCTGTGATGAGAATCCAGATGCCACCTACGATTACAGAGTAAGAGGCGCTTGCTTGGCCTTCACTGGGTCCCTGCCATTCCTGAGGGATGCAAGTTGTGCTTACAGATTTGACACCCCTAATCCCTTCCTGCTTTCTCAGTGAGGATGACGACATGGGTACCTTATTGCTGGTGTAACTTTGTCAGCACAGTATTTAGATGCTGTCCTTTGTTTCTATTCTGCATTGTCACCTGTCTCCTCCTTACCTAGTAATACACTTTTTCAGGTCAGTCTGGGTCACTTTGTTGTGCATAGAACTTTTTTCATGAGTGTATTAAATGATTTTGCCCAGTTTGCTGTCCATTTTATCTTGAAGACTGAATTATAATTAAATATTTATTTTTTAAAAGTATATTGTCAAAAATATATAGCAACAGCTTGAAATTGTTAGAAAGCTTTATGGCTTTGATTTGGTATACAAGTGTATTTTAATTATTAGAGTGACCTCTAGGAACGTATATCAACAATGCAATTTTTTGATCCTGATGTAAACTATTAATAATACTCAAAATTGAGTTCATATCATAACACTCTCCAGTATACCTCAGTATTTATTATAATTACCCATTTAATGAAACTCAATTTAAACCTGTGGTACAGAGGATTTTTTTTTTCTTTTTTTGCTAAAGTACTTTAGACTGTAGGCATTGTGACATTTCACTTTTTAGTACACCATTCTATAGCTCCAAACATTTTTCAATATACTTACAATATTTTAATACATACGTAAATTCAGAAAAACTTCAAAAAGCACAAAATCCATAGTTATATATAACTATTAGCAACGTCACCTCAGAGGAGATGGGTGGTCTATGTACTTTTGCTTAGGCATCACACTAGGGTGCATAGGACACCTGCTTGTCTCTCCACTGATGCTGCCAAGATTGGCCACTACCTGGGTCGAGGTGGTAAGTCCCTGCTTTGCATCCTCATAGTAGAGAAAACTCCATAAAAACAATGGAGAAGTTTGTGGGCCTTTCCTTGTTCTTGTAATCAAACATATGTGTTTGAATTCTGTAAGTAATCACAGGCTATTTAGAAAACCCTTAAACTGAAGAATTTCAAGTGATTCCTGTGTTAGGGTAGCATATAAAGAAAATGGAATGCTAATTATAGTAATCCAGTATCTACTTATTTATTTATTAAAGATTTTATTCATTATTCTTAGAGAGAAGGGCAGGAAGGGAGGAAGAAAGGGGGAGAAACATCAGTGTATGGTTGCCTTTCACCTGCCTCTAGCTACAGACTTGGCTGGAGACCTGGTTTGCAACCTGGTTGTGTGCCCTGGTAAGGGAATCAAACCAGCGACCTTGGGGTTCGCAGGCTGATGCCTATCCACTGAGCCACCAGCCAGGGCTACAGTATCTACTTTTTCAAAAATCTTCTTTGGATTTTAAGAAATTAGCTGATAATCATGTATTTATTCATCAACCAGTATTTATTGAGTACCCACTACATGTGAGTCACAATTCCAGGGATGCAACAATGAGTAAAAGAGACAAAAATGCTTGTCCTTATGGAACTTATACTTGAGTGGGAAATAAAGTTAAAATTCAAAATTGAAAAATAAAAGATTTTGTGCGCAAAAAGACACTTTACTTATTACTCTCCCCTTACTAAGTCTGAGGGGAGACTAGAGAGCCTCAGCAGCATGGCTCACAGTGGTTAGCTGTGGTCCTTTTCTAAAGAGTGCTTTTTAGCCTTTAAACTTGAACACCTTCATTAAGCTTGAGATATGAAGATAGCACAAGCATGAATGTGTATCAGGGCCTGAAGTCTGAATTTTTGAATACTTGTAAAGAAATGAAGAAACACACTGAGCAGCAGATAATGTGGAGGGCAGTTAGAGAGCTTTCGCATGGACCATCTTTAGTTCTTTCATAGATATGAGTGGTTCTGATTAACCATTATTCATTTGGAAAGCATTTTACAAACATGTTTGTGTTTTTAATTTTCTGGCAAACCTTTTTTTGGTTTATACATCAAAGAATATGTTTATGTCATTTGTGTGAATAGCCAGCATTGTTAAGCAAATGGCCTCATAACTAATGCTACCTGTAATATGCTATTCTGTTTTTGCAGAGTGACCTTTGGTCTTGTGGCATTACAGCCATTGAGATGGCAGAAGGTGCTCCCCGTAAGTAGCATGCTTTATAGCCAATTGTGATATGTAACTTAACCTTAGCTTCAAGGCTGAAAAAAACTAGGTTCATTCCTAGAGGAAAGAAAGCCATTCCTGGTGGGGTATGTAGATGAAGGGTATTACAAATACAGTGAAACTTCAGATGTGAAAGGAATTCCTGGTGTACACTCCCTTTTGAAAATGTCTCTGAGGTCTCTAGGGTACATTATCCTTTATTTAAGTTTTATTCAGCTGTGTGACCTGAAATTATGATGACATCAGATAATAGACAGTAATTTTTCTTTTTACAGTTTGAACTTAATATTCATTGAAACCGATCTTAACACATAAACTTTAAGTGTTACTTGTGTTTTGACTTTACAAGGAAAAGCTTGTAATCAGTAGAATGACATTTTTTAGATATCCCTATGCAATTTTGCTTAGGTTTTGGATTCAACCAATGACAACTTTATAAAACTGAGTTTTGATCAGTAATATGGTGGAATTACAGAGAATAGGAAAATACAGCATTTTCTGCTGGCTCCCCTAATAAAAACATATGTACACCAAGAACATATAACTGTCTGGAACATAGTTATTGCTGAATAAGTTTTTGTTGAATGAATGGAAAAAATTACCAACAGCTAAGAATTAGTTTGTAATAAATAAATGGATATCTGCCATGAATACCATATACATTCCTTCACTTTCTTTTGAGGAACTGAGACAGGAAAGTAATATTGCCTGATCCTTTGTCTCAGGGTTTTTTTGTTTTTATTTTTCACAATGGGAATATTACTGCTTTTTTTTTTTTTTTTTTTGCTCCCATTTTTCAGCTGCCTTGTAGATTCTTTTTCTTTTTTTTTTTAAAAGAGTTTATTTATTTATTTTTTAGAGAGAGGGGAAGGGAGAGAACCAAAGAGGGAGAGAGATACCAGTTTATGGTTGCCTTTCACCTGCTTCCAGCTACTGACCTGGCTGGAGACCTGGCTTGCAACCTGGTTATGTGCCCTGGCTGGGAATCGAACCTTTAGGTTTGTAGGCCGGTACCTTATCCACTGTGCCACCAGCCAGGGCCTACCTTGTAGATTCTTATGAAGGTAAATAAATGCATGAAAATCCTCACTGCCTATTATGTACATGTGTACCTAACATGCCCTTGTTGAGCAAGTGATGGGAGTATAAACAGTAATTGCACAGAATTAGACAATTCCATTTTACTCTTTAACAGTTTTGCCATTTCATAGTAATAATAGCTATAATGAACAATTGACATTTCTGGAGGGTTTAGCTATGCTTACTGCATTCCAAGCAACCCTATGAAACAAAATTGTTTTCATTGTAATCTTATAGGTGGTTTATAAACTTAAGCTGTTGATTCTTCTAACACTTTGAATCAATATTTATCTTTGATTCATGAAAATTTCTCAGTGTCTTTTTGAAATTGTACATTACTGTTGTTTATTGGTTTTCCTTACATTTTGCCGTTTAAATGGGGAATTCAGTGTTTTCTGTAGGGCTCATAACTAGCTGTCTAGCCTGCTTGACATACACTGTATCAATCACAAGATGGGACAGAGCCTTTGATATATGAGTGAGCCCAAGATACCAAGAATGAGTAAAATAAGTGCCATACTGACACAACCATCTCCTCTCCTCAGCTCTCTGTGACATGCATCCAATGAGAGCACTGTTTCTCATTCCCAGAAACCCTCCTCCCCGGCTGAAGTCAAAAAAATGGTAAGCTACCAATAGTTATTTGTTGTTCTTTTCTTTTTTCAATTGTTTCTTAAGTTTTACTCCAAGACAACCTTCTGGCCTTTATGATTCACAAAGAGCACAAAAGCCAGTGTCCACAAAACACCAATTAGAGACTATTTTGTTTTGTTTTGTTTTCCTTGCTAGAATCTCTTTGTATTACAAAATGGTGACAAGTGGCCTTGATGAAACACCATAACATGGTTAAAGAAGAATGATCCATTTTAATGTATCAACATACTTTTAAGTGTATTATTTTTCTAAACATTTTTGCATTAAAAAGCAAGGCTGTATTGACTTACAGCTCCTTGGGTGAAATAGGATGTTAAAATTAATGCTGCCGCTCATTATTATTTTTGCAAAACATTGAAGTTAGATGTGCATTTTTCATACCAGAAGAACATGTTACAGGAAGGGTCCTCTATCTTTTGGGCTGCCTGCCACCTTTCTTGCCCCTGCAGTTCTCATCTGCTAAACAAAAATTTATATTTAGAGGGAGGTGATGATGACCTTCAGTCGTGAAAGCTTTAAGACTTGAAGCAGTGTGAAAAAAAATGCTGATTTAATTTTTAAATTATTAAGGGAGAAGATAGTTTTTTTGTTTTTGTCTGAGGATTGTGCTGGCTTGTTCCCCTCTGAACTACGAGTTCTTTTTTATCAGTTCTTGTTTGTACTCAAGCTCCCCATGACCATGGGTCCTTGCTCCTCTGTCTCCTCTGTCTCTTCTGTCTGCTCCATTTTCCTGGACTTATCTATTTTACTAACGCCTGCCTGCGATGGTTTTGTTTGTGTTTTCCTTTCTGAAGCTATTTTCCAATTAATGTTGTCTCCTCTTCAGTTCTTGATTCTAATTCTGAAATAGGCAGAAGATCTTAAGTTGAAGCCTTTCATTCTGAATTTGGTCTTTTAGCTGTTACTGTCTGTTCTTTTCTTCTTCTCCTTCTTCCTTCTTCCCTCTTCCCCCTACCCACTTTTTCTCCCTTCTTCCCCCTTCTCCCTTCCTTTCTCCTTCTCCTCCTCCTCCTCCTTCTTCTTTTTTGTTTTTTAATTTTATTTATTATTTTTCAGAGAGAGGGGAAGGGATTAAGGCAAAGAGGGAGAGAAACATCAATGTATGGTTGCCTTTCACCTGCCTTCAGCTACGGACCGGGCTGGAGACCTGGCTTGCAACCTGGTTATATGCCCTGGCTGGGAATCAAACCAGTGACCTTTTTCTGTCTATGGATATACCCATGCACACACATATTTTCACTCTTGATTCTTTCATACTGCTCCCTATGCCTCCCTGTCCTTTCTTCCAACACATTTTACCATCCTTTTCATGTCTATTGTTTGTAGACACTATTTTTTTCATTCTATTTATACTCTCTTTAGCTATTTGCTACTCAGAAAACTGGGGTTGCCAGTTTTTAGAGAGGTTTTATTATAAGGCTGTACATTAGTGAAGATTTTAGCCTCAGTGGTCTCCTGTATTAAAACATGATAACTGGATATCCATGGGTGGCCAATCCTAGGGAGATCAAATGCATATAGTGGATATCACTAAGAAGGAGGCTGTGGGGCTGGGTTAACACTTTTATCTGGCTCATGCAAAACTAATAGTACCTACTTTCCACTTCCTTTTTCTCTATCAGATTTTATTAAAGGGGAGTTTATGCGCTGTCTTCAGGATGCCTCAGTTTTCAGGTCTTGTCAACTGAGCCCACTCTGATTCTGTTCATTACTTGCAGTTTGGAAATTATCCACTGTGTGCATAACACAATGATGCTAAGAGACTGATGTAGATGATAACATATTCTTCCTGTGGTCTTCTTACTCAAACTTTGTCCAGTTAAACTTGATTCGGTGCATTTTCATCCTTTGCTCTCACTTTACCTGAGTTTTCTAAGAGGACAAGATGGTTGCAAGCATAAAGTCCTCCTTCCTTTATAATTGCTGTCTGTCTACCACTTGTAAGCTTCTGCTGTCTTTGGAGAGTGCCTTCCAAGATAATTAGTGTACTCTTTTCCAGCAAAATGTAGTTGATTTTAAAGAATATATAACAGTGACTCCCAAATGCTGTCTGTAGACATGGTACATGAGGATCCCTTTGGAATCTTTTAGTTTAGGGCTTCAGCCTCAAAATTTCTGGTTTGTTAAGTCTGCGGAGTCACCCAGATATTTGTGTTTTTAATGACTTCTAAAATGATCTTGCGGGCAGTGGGGTTTGGAAGCCTTTGCTAGAGCATTCACCTACACCCTCCATTTTCCTCATAACCACAGAATAAAGGAACAGCCTCCTTGAGTGACTTTTGGAGGTCCTGCTCTGAGCTGACCCCAACCTTATTTTTCTGTTCTTTTCCATTTTTCATCCTAGTATTAGAAAATGATTTATTATTATTAACAGTTTTCTCCTGTTGTTCATGTCATTCCTTTCCCTCTCATTTTTGGAATAGCAGTCCTTTTTATCTTCTTCTGTGTTTGATGATAATATCCGCTATTGTACATACATAAACATCCTCCACTTTATTTGCTGTATGTATTCCTTAAAGAGCCTAGTATAAACAAATGTAAATTGTGACTCCATAAATATTTGTGAAATTGAAAAATATAGTAAATTTGAATGGAACAACAGAAGTGATTTCTAAAAGCTGTGAAGTCATTGGAAATAATTGAAGTAATATTCTGAATCATATTTTTAAAGACTAACTCATTCATTCAACAAAAATTTATTACTTACCTATTGTGGTCTGCCATACTCAGTGTTGCTAACAAATTGAAAAATAGGAACCAGTTTCTGACCTGTGCCATTTCAAACCAGCAGGGGAGACACAGACATTAAGTCACAGGTGGCAGACACGAGGCCTGCCTGCAGCTGAATCCAGCCATCCACCTTGGGTTTTTGTTGTTGTTGTTGTTGTTGTTTTTAAAGATTGTATTCATTATTTTTAGAGGGAAGGGCAGGGAGGGAGGGAGGACGAAAGAGAGGGGAACATCAGTGTATGATTGCCTTTTACCTGCCTCCAGCTGGGGACCTGGCTGGGGACCTGGCTGGAGACCTGGCTTACAACCTGGTTGTGTGCCCTGGCTGGGAATCAAAACAGTGACCCTCCAACTTTGTTTTATCCGGCCTAGCACCTTGTTTCTACCCGGCTCACTTAACTGTTAAGGGGTAGTTATATTTATACAGCCCTAAAATTACGTTCGGCCCTTTGAAGGCAATCTTGAGGCTGATGTGGCCCTAGGTGAAAATGAGTTTGACACTCCTACATTAAGTGCACAGTGTGTTAATGAACAAATGGATGTACTTTACTATACAAATCATCTCGTGTTTGCACTTGCATTAGCTTTTGTATCAAATTGCCAGTCAACAATATGTTGAGTGCAGATAGCCCCAGAAGAAAGGCTTCTCACCTTGGGTGTGTGGAGTGGAGTGTTGCTGGGAAAGGCTTACTGGGAGAGATGACTCCTGAGTCAGGTCTCAGAAGATGTGATGGGTGAGATTGTCTGGGCCAAGACTAGGGATGGGATCCTCCGGAGCCAGGCATCTCTCCGCAGAAATCCAGGTGTTCTGATAAGTATTGGTGACAAGAGTCTTTGTCCCCTTTAAAACTATTATTTCCACCTTTGTAAATTAAACATAAAGAACTAATAAGTAAATCCATTCGAGGCTCTGATCGAAATGTTTTATTAACAAGTTCAAGAACCCCAGAATTTGGTCATTTACTTGGCTCCTTCTCTTATTTTCAATGTTGTCCTTGTCTTTCAGGTTCCAAGTATCTATCTTACATCTACCTTTATTTTAGCAGAAACTTCCTCTTTACTCCCTCACCTTTTCCACCCCTATGATTAAATGATTAATAAACAACATTAGTTAATTTAACTCAGACTTCCTTTATGACTCTGTGTTGTCACTAATACAGTGTAACCCTTGAACTGTGTGCAAGTCACACTTCTGGTCCGCTGTGACCTGAGCTCCTGTTTGTGTCCTCTGTGTCATTCCTGTGCATTTGCAGTACGTTTGCAGTGATCCTGAGGCTCTTCTTTGATTTCAGGCATGTAAGTTACTGACATTTTGGAGCTTTGGTGTTGGGGTAGAAATTTGATGATCTTTTTTTAATTCCTCTTATAGGTCAAAGAAATTTTTTAGTTTTATAGAAGGGTGCCTGGTGAAGAATTACATGCAGCGGCCTTCCACAGAGCAACTTTTGAAACACCCTTTTATAAGGGATCAGCCAAATGAAAGGCAAGTTAGAATCCAGCTTAAAGACCATATAGACCGGACCAGAAAGAAGAGAGGAGAGAAAGGTATTAAACCTGTTTTTATTTTCATCTTTAAAAAATGCATATGTACATATATATTTTTAATTGTTTTGCCAACTAGAATAGGTTACTTCTGTCCCAACTGTGAATGTGTTCACTCACCCATGGTTGAGCCATTTATCTTTGCTTTGCAGATCAGTGAGGGGCCTATGTCCTGCCTGGCTCTAGGTAGTATCCACGGAGCTGCTCTGTCTGGCCAAGCTGACACCAGTTAGAGGCCCTATGGCTGGCTGCTCAGCACAGTGGATTGTTTTCACTGTTCCTTCTCAGGAGTGCATCTCTGTTGCTGCACTTTCTACTCCATTGTGGACGTTGTGACCAGCATACATCACTTAAGGTTTATTGAGCATCAGCTGTGAACATTGTCATTGTTGTGTTCACCTGTTCCTTTCATGGTGCAGAACTCTTGGGTTTGTTACCACTTTCCTTTGCTGCCTGTGCTATGCTTAGGCCTGAGCCACATGGACAACCTAACTACTTGTCTCCTTTTACTGCACAGCATAAACATGCCCTCATGCTTGCTAATTGAGGTTTCTGTTCCAGTATCATGGTTTGATATCTTTCTATATTCTGCGTCCACCTGCCTGGTGTGTCCTTTGTTCCTCTCTGTCCCTGTCTGTCTAGCAAGGCACTGATCAAGCTTCATCACCAGCTTCACAAAGCTGCTTCCCTGGGGTCTCTGGTTCACTTTGACCTTTATGTTTTGCAAGTTCTTAGAGTAACTTTATAGAACAACATTAGGATAACAGGCATCTTGTTCATGAATTTGTATTGACACCTGAGTTTCAAGGCCAAATAAGATACTAAAAAGAGTCAAATTCATTGCAGTAAGAGTTGGTCACAGTCACCTTTGGAAGCCTTTACTGACCTGTTTACAGGTTCATTTCAGCCTTACACTACTTGGGTATTCAGAGTTATCATTGAGTTATCATTGATATTCACAATGGCTATTTTACACTTCGATACACTCAGTCTTAAAAGTTATTAACCTTTTGTAATTAACCTATGCAGTTGTAACAAAGTGAACTTAAAGTTTGCAACAAAATAAAGCTTTTCTTGCTAAGGGTCATTTTCATATTGGATCATTTTCCTATTACTTTCTTTTTATCCTCACTTGAGGATATGCTTATTGATATTAGAGAGGGAAAGGGAGGAGGATGTGAGAGAGACAAACACTACCAATCAGTTGCCTTTCATGTGCACTCCAACCAAATCTATAAACCTAGGCATGTGCACTGACTGGGAATGAAACTCTTGGTATTTTGGGTCAAGGGATGATGATCCAACCTACTGAGCCACATCAGCCAGGGTCCCCATTCGTTTTTTAAATAATATCTGTCAGTTATGGAACATTGCTGTGCCAGGCACTGGACTAAATACTTAACTAGAGTATCTCATGTATTTCTCATTGTCCACATCTTGCAGATGGGACAGTGGACACCTTATCTTCAGTTCTTATCTTCAAATCACAGTGGCCTCTTTTTTCTTTTTGCATTAATTCATCTTTGAAATATTGTTAGCTTCTTGTCAATAATAAACAGTTCATTGTATAAAATTTTAAATATACCAGAGAACCTATTTAAAAGACCCCAAAGATTAGTTAGGTGGAATTTCCCTTGGAAGCTAGCCTGTTTTTATGTTCTTTAAAATTATAGTTTTGACTGTCTAGCATAGGAGATATAGATTGATGAATTTGTGCATGTGTGTAATGTATTTGCAGTTATATATAATGTAGACTGAACCATAGTTTAAGTTCTCAGTCTCATTTTTCTTACCAGGAAACTAATTGTAAACTTAGGTCTCAGGAAAAAAGTTATCAGTATAACTCTTGTTTGTGAAGAGATTTTCCTGTATAAATTTCTTCAACCTATCTAGTTTTGATTACTCTATGGAGTGAAATTGCCCTCTAAAAACCAGATACTGAGATTGACCTGAGGGCCAATGAAACAGACTGTTACTTTTGGAAAATTTTCATAAAACTTGTTGAAGTGAAAAAATAAATTATTCATGTTGAAACTTTTGCTTAGTTGATCTAAAGAGAGCCACTTTTATCTCCTTTTGCTATATTGTTTCATCAGTTTCTCCCTGGTTTCACCATTATAATTTGTGGGAACATCTGGGGGTTTTTTCTTGCCATAAGTATCTACTTCATGTTTCACTTTTTGTCAGCCCAGCAGACTGCACTTTAGGTGGATCCCATAGTAGTATTGTAAAAGTCTTTTAGTTGCCTTAGTTTGGGCAATTAAATCTTTCTCTTTTGAATTTTGACATCAAGCTGGATTTGGGTTTTCTGAATTTGCTGGCACGTTGGGGCCCATTTTCTTCTGTGGGGGAGCCCCTGTCACAACCCTGCTTCCCCTCGCAGTACATCCCCTAAGGGGCTGTCTCAAATGGAGCAGAATCTGCTCTTGCCCCGCCAGTGAGTAAGGATAGCCCAGGGACTTGGCACCACTTACTGTGGGAATGTTGTGACTTGCTGCTCCTTCCCCCAAGTTCTTCATATATATGGTTATTTTCACAAAGAGTATATTGTTTATTTTCTGCCTTAACTCTCTTGGAGTGCTTTCCTGTACTTGTATGTGTCCTGATTTCTGAACTGTCCCATGCATTTTTTTTTTAATAGATGAAACTGAATATGAGTACAGTGGCAGTGAGGAAGAGGAGGAGGAAGTGCCTGAACAGGAAGGAGAGCCAAGGTAATGGTAAAGCCACTGTTCAGCTTCCTGCACTATGAAGAGTCATGCCAGGATTTCAAAAGGCTCACTTCTATGTAGTATGACAAGTTTTACATTAGTTTGAAAGTGCCTTAATGTCTTCCATTCTTCCCCAATTGTTGAAAGAGTCCTGTAAACATTTTCTCACTCTGGATCCGTTTATCCAGTGGTTATTTACCAGGATTGCATTGCTTCCCCTCCGGCAGTCACTTGGAAACAGGTAGACTGTGTTTGGTTTGAGGGAGGGGAGTTTGTTGGTCACATTCAATAGCCTGGGGCATGAGGTTTAAAGGTCTCATAGTGCATGAAATTGCCTTCCACACAGAGTCCTTCACTCATCGGCCAGTAGGGCTACCACCGAAAACACTACAGTTTTTCCCAAAACATTTTTAATTGTTTGTTTTGCTCTTCCCATGAGTATGGTGACCAGCATTTCATTCCCTTTACTAGGGTATTTTCTGTCCAGTTTCATTTTATAGGCCATGTTTTGTTTATCTTTGACTTCCCAATGTACAGTGAAGCGGAAGGGAGAAAAGTTGGTTATGAACCTCGCAGTAATCAATTAGGGAATGGAAGATTTTAAAATTTAAAATCTTGCCTGATTCATGCTATAGCCGCACATACCTGACTAATTGAACACAGAGGATGGAAGAGTGAAAGACTTGTAAGGACCCAATATAGAGGATGGCAGCTTGAAGAGAGCATTGTATTTATTGAAAAAAAACTCATAATACCTTTTTTTTTTTCCTTACGGAAAAGATTTTAATCCATTTGAGAGTAAAACTTGGAAAATAATTTGAACTGACTTCATGAGCAATGTAATTATTTTTAGTTAAGAGCATGAACTAATGAAAGAGGCCATGTAAGGAGATTTATTTGCCATGTTACCCTGGGTGTGTTGGAA
The DNA here is from genome assembly GCA_004026585.1 of Noctilio leporinus. Classification (NCBI taxonomy): domain Eukaryota; kingdom Metazoa; phylum Chordata; class Mammalia; order Chiroptera; family Noctilionidae; genus Noctilio; species Noctilio leporinus. The sequence goes on from PVIW01008913.1 coordinate 31,521, forward strand.
GTAGAAGGGGGACCATCTAGGAATGATGCTTAATCAGCGGTTAATTCTTGGGACTCACTTGGGCTTAACTGCTGATCCTGAAAATAGGGAAAGTGGGAGAGAATACATGACAAGGTATACCAAATGAAGAAAATGGGGGTAAAGCAAATACTGCAGATTATTCTGATATTTCTTTCCAGGCAGGCCCAGAACATGATGTTTTTACTGATGCGATATAAAATGGTCAGAGAGGGACTGAATAGAGGAGATGGTGATCTCAACTTTTAGTTTTACAGAGTTTATGTGAGAATCCTAAATAGAGATATCTTGTCAAGCAAACATCCAGGCTAGAGTTTTAAGATATTTATCATTAAACAGATAAAAGGAAGTAACTACTATTAATTTTACATGTAGTAATTGCCATTACTACATGGACTTAGCTAAATCTCAGAGTGTGAGGAACCCACTCAGAGGGTGACTGAAGCAGAGAGAGCCTTCTGCAACCTTGAAAGCCCTGCTTCCTCCTGCAGTTCCATTGTCAACGTGCCTGGTGAGTCCACTCTGCGGCGGGATTTCCTGAGACTGCAGCAGGAGAACAAGGAACGCTCTGAGGCCCTTCGGAGACAACAGCTCTTGCAGGAGCAGCAGCTCCGGGAGCAGGAGGAGTACAAAAGGCAGCTTCTGGCAGAGAGACAGAAACGGATTGAGCAGCAGAAAGAACAGAGGCGGCGACTAGAAGAGGTAGAGAAAGGAAATGTCCAAGTTGGTTTTCTCTTCTTTTATTCACATTGGTAACCATTCATTCGTTCATTCATTCACAGGAATATCTCTGCAGCCTCCCAAAGCACTACCTTCCACCTGGCTAAGCTGTTTAGTAGCTTTTAAAGGCAAGCCTGTGCTTCCAAAGGGCAAGGCCTTCACTTCCTTCCTGTCTCAGAAAGGGTTTCCTTAATTGTACAGACTTCAAGGACCTGCCCCACAGTGACTCAGCATCATTTTGTGCTAGAGGAAGAGGAGGAGGGTTACCAAGATAGTATCTCACTGATTCTGGAGGCTCTTTCCATTGTTGCTTAAATTGGCTAGTTCAGGCTTGACCTGATTGCTTTCCACTTTTTGCCTTTTGGTTCAAGTTCTGAAACCTCAGAGTTTTTCACATGAAACACATTTTCTCTACAAATGCTTTAACTTTAGGTACATTTAAGAGTAAGGGGTAAAGAAGAGAATTATAATAGGTATGATACAAATCCATTTTTGTAACTTAGTTGTTTATGTGGGCTTAGTTATGTCCTGCAGTAGGGGAATACATTTTGTACTGCCCACTCATTTAATTCATTAATACTGTTGACATTGGTAATGTGGTGACCCGCAGTTCTTTTCACTTTTAACTCATAGAAACATTTCCTTATGTTTTACTTGGGGCGTAAAAGAGGTTTCTTTTTTTCTTTTTTCTTTTAAATATATTTTATTGATTATGCTATTACTGTTGTCCCAATTTCTTTTTCCTTTGCTCCCCTCCAACCAGGACCCTCCTTTCATTTCATAATCTCACCCCCCCCCCCCCCCCAGTTCATGTCCATGGGTCATGTGTATTGTTAAGTTCCCTGATTTTACCCGTTCCTTTATTATTCTTAACTTCTCCCTATCTTGTATCTATCAATTTGCTTCTTAATTCCTGCACTATTTCTTCCCTTTCCCCATTTGTTTCCCTTCCCATTCCCAACTGATAACCCTCCCAATGATCTCCATACCTATGATTCTGTTCCTATTCTGGTTGTTTGTTTAGTTTTTTATTGTTTTTTTTTTTTAAGGTTCTGTTGTTGATAGTTGTAAGTTTGTTGTCATTTTAATGTTCATAATTTTGATCCTTTTTAAGTAAGTCTCTTTCACATTTTATGTAATAATGGCTTGGTGATAATAAACTCCTTTAGCTTTACCTTATCTGAAAAGCACTTTATTTGCCCTTTCATTCTGAATGCAACTTGCTCAGCACTCACCCCTTTTCCAGGCACTTCTCCTGTCTCCTATATGGGACTGGCACCTCTGTAGCTGTTGTGGCCTTGGTTCCCAGGGTGGGTGGGTCTGTGGATGGTCCAGGATCATGGGGGGCCTCCAAACAAAAGGACTCTGCTGAAAGACAGATAGGTTCTTCCTCCACCCCATCCCCTACTGGTTTTCACAGAAGCATTGAGGCTTTATTTTCCCTCTGACATGGAACTGTGAACTTCAGTCTGGTCTGGTGCGGAGAGTGCTTCCCTACTTTTTAAAAATGTGTGACTGTGCTTTCCACCAACTGATCACAGCTGCAGTCTTGCCACAGCCGCATGCTGCCAAACTGTGCTGCCACACTGTGTCCTTTCTGCCCCTCCTACCTATCAGGATGAGTATTTCTTTATATTTTTGTGTGTTGCATTTCCATGCAGCTCGGTTTTCTGAAATTTCTGGTGGTCTCTAGTTTTGAGGTAGATGTATTCCTTCTTAATTGTGAAGGGAGACGCAGCATGTCTACCAAAGCCTTGGCCAAATAGCCTTTTTTTTTTTTTTTTTTTTTACTAATTACTTTTATTATATACATTTCACAACTCTAACATTCTCTTTGGTAAAGTTTCTGTTTTCATTTTCACTTAATTTACATACCTATTGTTTCACCTCTGTCTTTCAAACCAGAAAAAGAATGCAAAACATATATAGATTTAGTATTGGTACAGGGCTTTATCAAACAACACATGCTATTTATTACCCAAGTTATTTAAGAGTACATTTTGTGAGGGAAGTTTTTATTTCATTTTCTGTGTTTATAATGTGAATTCCATGCACTTGATTATTTCTACTCTAGAAAGCCAGGGCTTATCTACAAAGGAGACTTTTCATCCAGAATTTATGGAAGAAAACGGAGGACAGCCTTCCTCTGTAGTGAGGACAACACTGTTAGTTACATAACTCTTTTTACAGTTTATTTGCAAACTCTTGGAAAACTTATAAAACTGTTCTCAGTGGTCTTTGAGAATAATGGGGTAGGTTCTGTGGTTTATTCAGGTTGCACGTTGACCATTTGTAATTATGGGCATGATTGAGTTTTGAGTCTCTATTTTAATTATTTATCTCGAATATGTACTGTTTCTTTTTTACTGCCCTTTCTAATCTTGGGCTATACTTCCCTTTATCATATGAAACAGGTTAGTTTGGTAGTTTACAACTTGAAGTGCCAAAGCAGCTCAGCTTGAGGTCATTTGTAATACAGGCAATAGGAACTGCTTTCAGGACCAGTGGTAGAGAGATGAATATCCATCATGCAGCCTTTGAACACAGTAGGGAGTGAAAAATTGCGTTGGCTTAAAGAGAGGAGCTGAAGTTTTAAAGCTGTATTATTTTATTAGCTAAATAGAGGCTAAGAACTAGGGACTTCTGCTAGATCAGTCCTGTTTGTGTCATTTAGCTCTTTAATGTCAGCTTGTCAGTAAAAGTTCAGACTCGAGAGTCACCTGCATCTCTTGGTCAGGAACAAGGAGGTTGAGTTCTAAAACAGAATATTTGCATGAATGTAATCCATTGGTTTGGATTCTTGGTGCTTGGTCCTTTTATTAGCCTGGGTAATTAAGCATTGTCTAAACTCTAGGTCCTAGAAGGTAATTTGGGAATATTTGAGCCATAAATCATTTGTGGCCCTTTATTGTCATTAAAGATTCAGCCAGAACTGTTTAGGAATGGGGATTTCTTTTATTATTAACAAAGTAAATAAAGATGGTCAGCCTCACTTATAAGACAAATGACAATTAGAATTGAAAGGGGATACCATACCTTTCTATCTATTAGTGGCCCATGGACAAGGACAACATGTGAGGATTAACTGTGGGAGAGGGAATGGGGTGGGTGAGGCAGGGGAGAAAAGTGGATGAAAAATAGGACAAATATAATACAACAACAATAAATTAATTTAAAAAAAAAGGTCTTAAAGTTGAGGTTGTGAGGAGACACAATACAGATACTTTTTCTTTGAAATTGACACAAAATGAAGCCCACCTGGGGTAAGGACTTCTGTCCTCCTACACCTGTTTTTAAACCCTCTTGGCAGGTAAGCATTACTGCTTTTGCTCCTCATAGGTTCAGCATCTTTAAGAAATCTTTATTTCCATCTTCACTTAGCCCTCTTTGGCATTTGCTGCTGCCGCCACCATCTCGCCTTTGTTTTTTTCTACGTCCTCCTCCTCGGATCCTATGTGAACTAGGGATCCTGGAAGTCCCTGCAGATATTTTTGGCATGTTTTCCACTTTCTTTGTTGCTTTTGCATGGTCCCAGGAGGAAAGGGGGAGGGGAAATGCTGAGGTCATGCAGCCAGATTTATACTGGTAGTTTCGTCCACCTCTTTCCTGTCCCTCACCTATTTGTGCCCCCAGTCTCTCTCTTCTGGATAGGTTCACTGTTTATCAGCCCATTCTACATAGATATATTACCCATATTCAGAACCCCACATGATAAACATCTCCCATCACCAAACAGTTTTAATATTAACTATATCACCTTTCATGTTTAGATACATTTTCATAGCTTTGGATCACACAGAAGTTAGTCTCTAGCTATATTTTTTTCCGTAGAAGTGGTTCATAGGCTGTCTTTTTCTCTTATTCTTGCCTGTTTTCTCTTTTTGAGCAAAAATGAAGACTATTTAATTGTATTGTGGTTTGTTCTTTTTTTTTTTTTTTTTTTTTAAGATTTTACTTTATTATTTTTAGAGAAAGGGGAGGTAGAGAGGCAGAGAGGGAGAGAGACATCAATGTATGGTTGCCTTTCACCTGCCTCTAGCTACCGAACTGGCTGGAGACCTGGCTTGCAACCTGGTTATATGCCCTGGCTGGGGAATTGAACCAGTGACTTTTGGGTTTGTAGGCCCAGGACCTTATCCACTGTGCCACCAGCCAGGGCTTGTGCTCTTTTTTTTTTTTTTTTTTTTTTTTTAATGAACCTTGATTTGGTACCTGTTAACTTCCCATGACCTGTACTCCCCTGACATCCATATACTTGATTAGCATGTTTTCTCATTCTTTGTCTAAGTTTCATGAAAGTATTTGATGAGATGTTGCCTTTGAGAAAACTATATCAGTAATCTAGCTTAATTGATGTGCTTTTATTTTCTGTTAAAATTGTTTTTATTTTTATTTTTTATTAAATTTATTGGGGTGACATTGGTTCAGAGTCATATACATTACAGGTATACATTTCTATCTGAATATTACATTGTATGCCCACCACCCAAAGTTATATCATCTTCTGTCACTGTATTTTTGGCTCCCTTTACCCTTTTCTAACCCCCATTTCCTTCTCTCTAGTAATTAACATACTGTTGTCTATGTCTTGAAGTTTCAGTTTCATATCCCACATATAAGTGAAATCATAATGGTTCTTAGCTATTTCTGACAATTTTGCTTAGCATAATATTTTCACGACCTATCTATGGTGTTGAAAATGGCACTAGTTCATCTTTTCTTATGGCTGAGTAGTATTCCATAGTATAAATGTACTACGTTTTAAAAAATCCAGCACATACTTTGGATATATTTTTAAGTTTGTTAACATATTTAACTGTTTTCTGTCTCCTAGTCTATACTTCTTCATTTTGACCTCATGGAAACTGTCAGATGTTGGTAAAAGCAAGATTCATTTATCTGTGGTTTGGTGTGCTACTTTTAGGAACCCTGTGGTGCCATCACAACAGCAGCACATTTTTTTAAATTTATTTTTAGCTGTGTATGATCTTTTAAAACCAGTTAAGAACTTAACCAAGCAGGCCACCTCATTTTTTCTGCTACCATTTCTTTTCTGTTCCTTTGCTTTTTAACCCTCACCTGAGGATATATTTGTTGATTTTTGTTTTCTTAGAGAGAGAGAGAAAGACAGAGGGCATGTGGGAGGGTAAGGGGGGAGAAATATCAGTTGGCAATTGGTTGCCTTCTGTATGTGCTCTGACCAGGGATTGAACCGGTATGAGCTTTTGATGTTGGGACAGCACTTCAACCAGCTGAGCCACCCAGCCAGGGCTCCCTTTCTTTTCTTGAACAAACACTGTTGATGGGACATTTAGGATTCATCTTATCTCAGTATTTTTCTGCAGGTATTAAAAAATAATAATTTCCTATCTTTATGATCTTTCCCTTTCAAGGTTTTTAGCCCTGGAGTTGCCATTGCCACTTGGTGATTTGGGAGAACCTGCTTTCTCCCATGAGGGGTAAATGTTAGTGTGAGCCCTAGTAGTTTTTTTACTTTGTGTTTTCTTCCACCCAGAGGACATTTCTTTTCTATCATTTCTACAAATTCCAAAGGGGCTAAAATTTTAGATAGGTGGACATAAAGTGAAGAAATTAAAATAAATGAAAGTAAGAGGAAAAAAATTCTTGTTGAACTGGGATTACTACTATAGCTAAATTTTAACAGTAGGAAAACAGAAGTTTCTAAGAAAAGAATCAATAAACTATGACGTGGTTTTGGGCTATGAGCTCCTGGAAGGCTTGGTAAACTCCTTCACCCCAGCAGTGTTTCCATGTATTTTAAAGAAATAGGAACATTTTCTCATCCCTTTTTGTCTATATGAAGGCTTTTGTTTGGCTGATCATTAAGATCTCACAGCAAGAGCACATGATAGCCCATTCCAGCTATGCTCTCTGCAGTCATCACTTTGGCGGGTGTGCAGGTTCCCCAGGTATTGTGTTCTGCTAAGTCACCGACTTTAGTGTTGTGCAGAGGGTAGAGCTTTTGTCTTTCAGAATTCTCTGTAAGTTCCTACATTTTTCTTTTGGCATCCCACTTTAGTGTTTGTTTATATTTATAGTTATATTTTGTAAGAGCTAGTTTAATTCAGCAAATCTTGTTGCCTTAAAATAGAAAAGACTCTTTGGGGAGAAGCAAAAAGTTTCTCTGTTAAGGCTTAATCAGAATTTGTACTTAGCCCTGGCTGGTATGGCTCAGTGGATTGCTGCTTGCCTGCAAACCCAAAGGTCGCTGGTTCGATTCCCAGCCAGGGCACATAACCAGGTTGCAAGCCAAGTCTTCAGCCAGGTCCGTAGCTGGAGGCAGGTGAAAGGCAATCACACGTTGATGCTTCTCTCCCTTTCTTCCTTCCTCCCTGCCCTTTTCCTCTGAAAATAATGAATAAAATCTTAAAAAAAAAAAAAAAAAAGAATTTGTATTCAACTCAAAGGTTGGCATTTCATGTGTACAGTAACATAACCTCAGAAGTTCTTGGAAATAGCTAAATTTGAACTATAGACTGGTTTATTAAAGTCATTTAGTTTCAGGTTTCTGACTTAAGATGGAGGCATAAGTTGACACACTTGGTCTCTTTGCAGAACTGTAAGAAAGATCACATCTCACTCAAAATAATATACAACCAGAACTGCCAGAAAATTGAACTATATGACAGTCCAACAACCAAGGAATTAAGAAGAAATATTCATCCAGATGGGGCCCCGGTATGATGGACTCAGGGTGGTGGAGGCAAGGCAGCCAGCCAGTAGAATGAATGATAATGCATTCCTATGTGGTGGATAAAAGCCAGGAGGGACACCTGAGGAGTGATCCCAGCCCCAGACTAGACCACACAGCTCATGGTTCCAGCACCAGGAAAATAAAACCTCATTGCATCTAGTTGTGAAAATCAGTGAGGGTAGGGGGTGGCAGAAGAAACTACCTATCTCTAAGGAGAGTTTGTTTAGGGGCTCTCATGGTCCTAGAATGTTTGCAAACCCACCCACTTTGGGAACCATCACCAGGGCAAGAGCTAAGAGGGGTACCAGTTGCATACATGAAATGGATGAAGTGACTGGAAATGAGGAAAGTGCCCAGCAAGCTGTATTGTTCCCTTTCTGACCCTTTCTCCACATACAGTGCCGCAAAGTGTTGAAAATGGTCACTCAGCACTGACAAATACCAATGTAATAGGTGTGGCAGCTCTACCTAATACACAGAAGCAAACACAGGGAGGCTGTCAAATTGAGGAGACAAAGTATAGCCCAAATGAAAGAACAGATCAAAACTCCAGTAAAAGAGCTAAGCAAAAAAGGAGATAGCCAACCTATCAGATGCAAAGCTCAAAACACTGTTGATAAAGGTGCTCAGGGAAGTGATTGCATATGGCCATAAAATAAAGAGAAATGAAGGTTGTTATTCAAAGTGAAATAAAGAAAAATATACAGGGATCCAACAGTGATGGGATGAAAGCTGGGATTCAAATCAACAATTTGGAATGAAAGGAAGAAATAAACATTCACCTGAAATAGGAAAAACAAATTGAAAAAATGAGGAGAGGCTTAGGAACCTCTGGGACAATTTTAAACATACCAACTTCTGAATCAGAGGGGTGGCATAAGGAGAAGAGAAAGAGCAAAAAATCGAAAACTTATGTGAAAAAATAAAGAAAACTTCCCTAATTTGGTGAGGGCAATAGTTACACAAGTCTAGGAAGCATGGAGAGTGCCAAACAAGCTAGACCCAAAGAGGACCACTCTGAGACACATCATAATTAAAATGCCAAGGCTAAAGATAAAGAGAGAATCTTAAAAGCAGCAAGAGAAGAGAGTTACCTACCAAGGGGTTCCCATAAAACTGTCAGCCGATTTCTCAAAAGAAACTTTCCAGTCAAGAAGGGCCTGGCAAGAAGTAGTCAAACTGATGAAAAGCAAGGACCTACAACCAAGATTGTTCTGTTCAGCAAAGCTATCATTTAGAATAGAAAGGCAGATAAAGTGCTTCTCAGACAAGGTAAAACTAAAGGAGATCATAATCACCAAGCCATTATTAAATGAAATGTTATAGGACTTAATTTGAGATCATAATCACCAAGCCATTGTTACGTGAAATGTTACAGGACTTATTTAAGAAAAGAAGACTATCAAAACTATGAACATTAAAATGACAGTAAACTCAACAACCATCAACAGCTGAATCTAAAACCAAAAATATAACCAATTAAGCAAACAACTAGAACAGGAACAGAACCATACATAGGGAGATCATGGAAGGTTATCAGTGGAAGAGGGGTAAGGGTGAGAATGAGGGAGAAAGTGCAGAGATTAAGAAGCATAACTGATAGGTAAAAAAGAGACGGGGATATTATGAACAGTAAAGACAGTGGAGAAGCCAAAGAATTTAAAGAGTACCACCCATGGACATTGATGGGGTATTGCTGGAGGTTAGGGGGTATCAGGCAGAGGGTTGCAAAGGGGACAAAACTGGGACAACTGTAATTGCATAATCAATAAAATATATTAAAAAAAAATAAAAGTAGCACAGTGGATAAGGTGCCAGCCTGTGAACCCAAACGTCACTGGTTTGATTCCCCAGTCAGGGCATATAACCAGGTATAAGCCAGGTCTCCAGCCAGGTCCTTAGCTGGAAGCAGGTGAAAGGCAACCACACATTGATGTCTCTCTCCCTCTCTACATCTCTCCCTTCCCCTCTCCCTAAAAATAAATAAAATCTTTTTTAAAAACGAATTTAACCACACGTTTGATGTAAAAAAAAAATTTAGTTTCTACTAAAGCCAGTGTGTACAGTAGAATGTATTTAATTGGACCTCACTATTATCAGTATATACATTTAGAAAAGTTTTTAGAACTGTGAGGTGAAAGCATTGCTTTTAAATAACAAACTATAAAGGGAACTTAAAGATAGTTAAAGTCTAGTTGGAAAAGTGTGTATTTTCTTAGGCATGCTTGCAAAGACTTAAGTAATGAGATCTTTATAAATTTTAAGAGATCTGGAAATCATGGCATCATGCAGTTTCTCAGTTTGATTTTGTTTCTAAAGAACAAATGACTGAAAAAAAATGACATCAGTTTTCAGATACTTCAAAGAATTATATTTATCATTCTTAACAGGGTAAACCTGAAAAGCCGTGTTCATTAGACTCTCCTGGATTTTCCTTTATGAAGTTACAGGCAAAAATTTAATCCAGTATTGGGAGGATGGATGTTCCTTAGTTGATGTTTTACTTCTGGCCATTGTCTTGCTTTTGCAGTAATCATCTATTAAGATGTATTTACAAAGGCCTTTTAAAAAACACTTTTAACGTTTTTAATTATGCCTCTGGCCCCTGCAGTTGAGGACCTCTTCTGACTAGTGGGTTGTTTTTTTTTTGTTTTGTTTTGTTTTTTTAAGATTTTATTTTTTGTTTTCAGAGAGAAGGGCAGGGAAGGAGGAAGAAAGGGAGAGAAGCATCAGTATATGGTTGGTTGCCTTTTACCTGCCTCCAGCTGGGAACCTGGCTGGAGACACCAGGCGTGCAACCTGGTTATGTGCCTTGACTGGGGAATCAAGCCAGCAACCTTTGGGTTCACAGTCTGGCGCCTATCCACCAAGCCACCAGCCAGGGCTTTGTAGTGGTTTTTATGGTTGGTAGTATAAATTCTTGTTCTTGGTCCAGTTTATTGTTTCAGATATTAGAGCATTGTGTGAAGGAGGAGTCAGAGACTTACTACATTGTTCACCTTTGCCACTGACCTTCCAACTGGGGCTTGTTTAGTGCTCTGGTCCTGGGAAACTTCACCACATTCCACATTGTCTTATGGATCTTTAAAATGTGTGTTATTTTACCTACAAAAGTTGGTGGAGAAAGAGCTACATCTGATTTATCTTTGTGTGCCCCTGGTACTTAATAACTATTTCTCAAATATATGAACCAGTCATTTATAGTCCTAGATTTACCTCTGGAAAGAAAAGGGTTTTTCTTGAAACTCATGCTTATTCTTAAATGGACCTTTGGTCTTGATATCTCAAATTTGAGTTCCAAAGCCACCTTAAAGTACTTTAGAGGATCCTATGGAATATCCCTGGGCAAATAGGATTTGTTATGTAAATTGTGAGGCACTATGCAAAGGTAGGTGATTTTGAAAAGATGGCTTTATGATTTGGTTGGATATGGTAGGACCTAGAAACCTTACTACAATGCTAAATGTTGAGGACAAAATCACAGCTTTCATCCCAGATGTCAGGTGTTGAGTATGAGGGTTAGATTTACAATTCAAAAAAAGTATTATCGTGATATTTACCGTTTACAAAACATGCTCATCTGGCTCCAAGGAGCTTACTATGTTTGATTTTTTTTTTTTTTAAGATTTTACTTATTATTTTTAGAGAGAGGGGAATGGAGAGAGGCAGAGAGGGAGAGAGATATTGATGTATGGTTGCTGTTCACCTGCTTCCAGCTACAGAGCTGGCTGGAGACCTGGCTTGCAACCTGGTTATGTGCCCTGTGCCACCAGCCAGGGCTTACTGTCTTTTTTTTGTGTGTATTTCTCCTATCCAAGACTATGGTACTTTGAGATAATCAGTTATAACCTGTCCCTGTTGTAAGGTGTTTGTTTACTCTTATTTTATGCTGTGCATTTATGAGAATAACTTTAATTTTTAAAAATAATTACGTAATCTAATTATTGACTTTGGACAACAGTTGCACACAAACAACTTGAAGTTGTTGACTTTGTGAAATCCCAGTGGGAAAATTGTAATACAAGTTAAACAAAAGAAAAGAGAAAAAACATCCCAGTGGAAAAAAATTCAAGGAAAAAAAATGAAAAAAGAGAAATCCCAGTGAAATGATGGTGAAAATGCAAAAATGGTATAAATAACAAGGACAGTGTGAACAAGAAAGGAAATTGAGCTTTGTTAGTGGAAGGAAGAATAAAGACTAGAACAGTGATACTGCAAATCCTAGAAGAATAGAAAATGGGAGGTGATGAGTGGGGCCCCAGGCATGTATATATATGGAGCAGTTAAACTCCCCCATCCTCTGCAGCTGGGCCTCTGCTCTCCACGAACTGAATTAGATTTACATGCCTAGAAATAGTGACTCAGAGACTCAGAACATGGAAGAATCAGGCACAGCTGAGCATGTGGAGAGAGATGCTGGAAACAAGCATGAAGTGTGTGACTGCGGCCATCTTGCCCTTCTCACTCAGTGCCCATAGTGCTGGCAGCCATGCTTGTTAACAGATAGAAATACCTCCTTCTCCAGAACCCTCTCCTCAGCCTGAGCAGGTGCACAGAAGGCCCCAATGAAATGATGGTGCTGTCTCACAGTCTCCATACTCTAAAGCTTAATAGTTAGCAAATCCCATCCATAGCCTTCATTGCTTTTCACTGTCTTTAAGTGTGGACACAGAAAAACCTTTAACACAGAGTAATTTAACACAGGACAAATAGAAAAAGGGACTTTAAGGAAACAAGTGACAATGTAGGGAACAGGGAAGCTGTCTCACACATATATACACATGCTTACACAGAATCTTAATATCCTTAGAAAGAGAAGAGAGAAGATGTGATATTCATGAAACAAGAATATTCACAAAACAAGAATATTCACAAGAAATTTTGAGAGTTTTGTTTTAAATTAAAATTCTCAGAAATGAAGGCGCAGAAAGTTAAGTTTATGGGAAACAGAACAAAAGAAAAACAAAATAAATCCAGGTGGTTTGCCATTTAATAGATGGTATAGAAAGTGAATATTATAGGGAGAAATGTATAGGAATAATTCAAGAAAAGTTTCTAGAACTAAGAAATAGGAATTTCTAGATTGAAAAAAATTAATGAATACCTAGCACAATGGAAAAAGACCTGGAGAAAGGTGCATAAATCAGCTTGAAATTTTAGACTGTCAGGGATGAAAAAAAGGATCTAAATGCTGCAGCGGGGGGAACAGGTCAAGGGATATGGATGGGTCTTATGCTAGGTATCAAGAATCTGAATTATTTTACATTCCCCAACAGCAAAGAAACTAGAAAATGACTAAGCTTCTCTTTTGAAACTCTGAGGAAGCATGAGTTCCCCCAGCCAAAATTATCTATGCAGTGTGAGAGTGAAGATTTTGTGGCATTCGAAGTCCCCAAAGTCTTCTGCCTTCTCACCACTCTTCCTCAAGAGTTTATTGGAGGATGTAGTCCAGCAAATAAGAAGGAAGGTGATAGGGGCTCCAGGAAACTGGAATCCTATATAGGACAGAGGCAAGAGAATGTCTGGGAAGTCAATGGACAAGTGTGGGATGACTGGAGAGCAGTCATTCTAGGTCAGCATAGGAGAGCTGGAAGAGGGTTAATCTCAGAATAAAGAAAAAAATGTTTAATTTATTTGACTATATTGAAAGTAGTTTTATGGTAGTGTAAGAGACTTTACAGATGATTTTGTGATAGGTCGATAGAAAATCAGACAAACAAACATAAGAGGCAATGAACTCCTCAAAAAAATAAAAGGAAAATTTCTTGTATATGACTCAGCCTTGAATATGGTTTTTCATTTAAGCAGAAATTGTCACGTGATTGATTGGGAGCATGGATGGTATGGTGCAATGGATATTCTTTGGGAGAAGTCCATAGTTTGTATAAAGTGGAAGAAAAAATTTTTTATTCTCCATAAGCCTGCTATTAAATAAAAGACTGTAAATACTGTGGGAAAAACTAAAAGCATTGAAAGTGGTTTTACGTTAGCAATAACAATTGGGAGTGAGGAGAAGTGGGATAGCATCTGTTTTACCTCAGCCTTACATTCTTTTTGACTTTTAAGTACTTTGTTCCTGTCCAGTTCTCCCAACACCATTTGTTGAAGAGACTGTTTTTACTCCAATTTATGTTCCTTCCCCCTTTGTTGAATATTAATTGACCATAGAGTCCTGAGTTTATTTCTGGGCTCTCTGTTCTGTTCCATTGATCTGTATGTCTATTCTTATGTCAGTACCAAACTGTTTTGATGACAGTAGCCTTGTAGTATAGTTTGTTGGTACTGTGATTCCTCCTACCTTCTTCTTTCTCAAGATGGCTGTGGGTATTTGTGGGTGTTTTTGGCTCCATCTAAATTTTTGAAGTATTTTTTCTATCTCTGTGAAGTATGTCATTGGCATTTTACTTGGGATTGCATTGAATCTATAGAATGCTTTGGGTATGGACATTTTAATGATGTTCATTCTTCCCATCCGTGAACATGGTAGATGTTTCCATTTATTTGTATCTTCCTTAATTTCTTTCTTCAACGTTCTGTAGTTTTCTGAATACAGGTCTTTTACCTACTTGGTTAAGTTTATTCCTAAATACTTTATTTTTCTTGTTGCTATGGTAAAAGGGATTTTTTTTCTAGCTTTTATTTCTGATGTTTCATTATTGGTATAGAAAAATGCTTTTGATTTCTGGATATTGACTTTATACCCAGCGATTTTGCTAAATTTGTTATTTGGTCGAGAACGTTTTTGGTGGAGCCTATTGGGTTTTGTATGTATACTATCATGTCATCTGCAAATAATGACAGTTTGACTTCCTCCTTTCCAATTTGGATACCTTTGATTCCTTTTACTTCTCTGATAGCTATGGCTGGAACTTCTGAAACGATGTTGAACAGAAGTGAAGAAAGTGGACAGCCTTGTCTTGTTCCTGATCTTAGGGGGAAAGCTTTTAGTTTTTGCCCATTGAGTATGATGCTGGCTTCAGGTTTCTCATATATGGCCTTTATGATGTTGAGGTATGCTCCCTCTATTCCCATTTTGCTGAGTGTTTTTATCATAGATGGTTGCTGTACTTTATCAAATGCTTTTTCAGCATCTATTGATATGATCATACGGTTTTTGTCTTTCATTTTGTTGATGTGATGTATTACATTTATTGATTTGCAAATGTTGTACCATCATTGCATCCCTGGGATGAAACCCACTTGATCATGGTGTATGATCTTTTGAATGTATTGCTGGATTCCATTGGCCCATATTTTGCTGAGAATCTTATCATCTCATTGTTAACTCATTCCTTACTTAAAAGCATGTTATTCAGTCTCCATGAGTTAGAGTGTTTTTGGTTTTTTCACTTGAGGTTGGTTTCTAGTTTCAAGCCATTGTGACCTGAGAAGATGCTTGGTATGATTTCATTTTTCCTGTATTTGTGGAGGCTTGTCTTGTGACCTACCATGTGGTCTATCTCAGAGAATGTTGCATGTGCATTTGAAAAGAATGTGTATTTTTCTTCTTTGGGATAGAAGGTTCTGTATGTACCAGTTAGGTCCATTTTCTCTAGAGTGTTGTTCGATGCCACAATGTCCTTGCTAATTTTTTGTTTGGAGAATCCGTCCATTGTTGATAGTGGGGTATTAAAATCTCCTGATGTTAGTGTGTTGCTGTGTATATCCTTTTTGAAGTCCTCCAAGATTTTCCTTATATATTTTAGAGTTCCTGTGTTGGCTGGATATATGTTTACCAGAGTTATTTCTTCTTGATGGATTGTTCCCTTAAATATTATGAAATGTCCTTCTTTGTCTCTTCTTATGGCCTTTATTGTAAACTCTATTTTGTCTGAAATAAGTATTGCTACTCCAGCCTTTTTTTCATGTCCATTTGCTTCATATATGTTTTTCTATCCCTTCACTTTCGATCTGTGTTTATCTTTTATTCTGAAGTGGGTCTCCTGAAGACGGCTTATATGTGGGTCATGTTTTCTCATCCATTCAGCTACTCTGTGTCTTTTGATTGGGACATTTAATCCATTTAGATTTAAGGTTATTGTTGATTGATACTTATTTATTGCTGTTTTCCCACTTTGTGCCTGTGTTACTCTCTTTCTCTCGCTGTTTCTTCATTTTTTTTTTTTTTTTCCAAAGTAGACCCTTTAGCATTTCTTGCAATGGTGGTTTGGCAGAGATGTATTCTTTTAGTCTTCTTTTGTCTTTGAAACTTCTTATTTCTCCTTCCATTTTGAATGAGAGTCTTTCTAGTTAGTGTTCTTGGTTGCAGGCCTTTGTTTCCCATTACTTGGAATATATATATATATATTTTTTTTGCCATTCCCTTCTGGCTTATATTGTTTCTGCTGAGTAATATTTTGATAACCTTATGGGAGCCCCCTTGTATGTTATTTGCTGTTTCTCTCTTGATGCCTTTAGGATTCTCTCTTTCTTTGAAATTTGCCATTTTAATTATAACGTGTCTTGAAGTGGTTGTGTTTGGATTCATCTTTATTGGAACTCTCTGTGCTTCCTGAACTTGAGTAATGTTTTGACCCATTATGTTATGGAAATTTTCTGTCATTACATTTTTTAACAGGTTTTTCATTCCTTGTTTCTCTTTTTCCGATAATCCCTATGATACATATATTATTGCATTTCATGTTGTCCTGCAGTTCTCTTAAAGCCTTTTTATTCTTCTTCAGCCTTTTTTCATTCTGTTGCACTGTCTTGGAATATTTTTCTACGTTGTCCTGCAGCTCCCTGATCTGATCCTCTGCTTCCTCTAGCCTACTGTTGATTCCTTCGGCTGTATTCTTCAATTCAGAAATTGTATTCTTCAATTCCTCCTGGCTCTTACTGATAGTTTCTAAGTCCTTTATAATACTGGTGTGTAACTCTCAGTAAGTTTCTTGCAGCTTCCCTGGAGTTCTTTGTATTTCCACTGGAGTTGTTATAGTTTTCTTTGAGGTGGCTGAGCTCGTTGAGCTTCTCTCTCATCATTATTTTGAATTCCATATCTGATAGTTTGTTTGCCTCCATTTCATTTAGTGATCTTTCTGGGGATTCCTCCTTTCCTTTTGGTGATGGACTGATTCTTTTTACCCCCATTTTGGGTGTCTGTTGTTGCTTGTATTTGTCTTGGAATAATCTGCTTTGATTCCTTGCCTTCATGGAGCACCCTTCTGTGTTAGGAGATTTGTGGAGTTTAGTGTTGCAGTCTCCTGAATTTCCTCAACTTTTTGCTCTTGGGGTGGCCTTTATGTGGTTACATTTGGCTGTCTCATTGTATTTTGGATTTGTTTTATGTGTTGCTCCTTTCACTCCAGAGACACTCCTATCCCATCTCATACATTGCTTTTGAGCTGCTCCTAAAACAGCTCCTAAAACCTGTCCAGGCAAAATAACTACACCTTCAGAGATATCTTTCTCCTTTAATCTCCCTTTCGACTGCCTATGAACCTTGCTACCTACCTATACCCTCCAAGGTAACCTCCACTTTTAATCACACCGTCAGCTTCAACTGAGCCAGTCCTAATATGAATGTAGGTATGATAAGAGTGTTATAAGAGGAGAAAAATGATTAAGTTGACTAAAGTATAGATACTTTTGAAGGGTGCAAAGGTGTAGCAAAGATAGTGGGGATACACATGAGAGGAAGCCAACTTACCTATTATATAAAATGGGGAGGGGGAAAATCAGAAAGCTTCAACTGGGAGTGAACAGTATAAGCCTATGTATTTTGTGGCTGCATCTATCTCCCTGTCCACCCTCAATGAGCACTGATTGGTCCAGGTGGAGCCAGGACCTATGTGCTTTTAGCAGAAAAAAGGAATGTGTAGTCCCTACTAACCCACCCACAAAAAAAAAAAAAAAAAAAAGAAAGAAAGGGTTTAAGCTGCTGGGGAGGGGAGTAATACTTAGGTTGAGGACTGAAGAATGAGTAGACTTTAAAACAAGAGTGGAGGAGGGTCTTGGATAATTAAGTATATTCAGATAAGGGAGGAATAAAAATATGGGATATAGGATACACTTTGATATAAACAGTACTTACTTAAAATGCACTAATTGTGAGGGTTGGAAATAACTTTGAAAAGGATATGTAGGGATTAATAGTTCATGTAGCTCTCAGTGTAACTCAGGTGCTTGAGATTAGCAGGAATCCATTGCCCGAGTCTGTCTTTTTTCTTGGTCAAATCTCTGCTGTTTACAGTGTAGCTGTGTGGTCTTGGAGTGGCAGGGCCTGTGGCTGTCACAGTCAGGGCTGACTCTGAGTGCCCACCCCAGGTAGGCTGGGCCTCCAGTAGTGTAGCTGGGTTTCCACACTGCTTGCATTTTGGGGCCCTCCCTTCTCTCACTGGTTCTGTGTGAAGACCTACAGGGTGCTTATGTGGTGTTGATGGCTCTTCCTTCCCCTCTAGCTCCTTAAGGGCGTTTCAGCCTGCAATGGACACCTGGCTCCAAAGGGGGGTATCCTGCAACTTCGTTTGCACCTGTGATGGCTGTCCCTCCCCTTGCACCTCGTGGAGGAGGTAGCCCCTGTCTGCAAACTGCACCTGGCTCCCCGGGAGCCCCGCAGGTCCTTCACTGGGGAAGGCTAGCCCTCCAAGTAGTTTAGCTCTTTGAGGAGGTTTTCACAGCCACCTCTGGGTTGGGCGACTGGCTACCCAGGGGGCCTGCAGAGCACTCCGCTGGGGCACCCCTGCCGCCTCTTCAGAAAGGTTGAGTTTTTGTCACCTGCAATGGGTAGGCCAGTTGCACCAACAGCAAGTTCCTGACACATAGTTTCCAGCTTTTGTGGGAGCCTGTGCATTGGTGTAGGTGTGCAGGGTTGGGCCTTCCTTCTTGCTGGGGCTCAACAGTTTTCTCCCTGGTGGCACAGTGGCACAATTTTTGGCCCTCTCACCACCTGGCTGGTGCACTTCCCTGCTCCCCTACTCCTGCTCTCCCTGGGTTTCTCCTTCTCCGCTCCCTGGAGGTGCTTTCTCTCAGCCTCCAGAGCACCAGCTCCCACACAATCTCTCTGCAGCAGGAGTTGAATTCCTCATTCCCTCTGGAGTTTGCACTCACTGTCCACACTTCACTGCTCAGATTTCTATTCACTGGGAGCCTGAAGCTGGCTTCAGTTAGAGCTGCCACTCTGGGTAGGGTTGTTGTTGGGTTGTTATTTGGTTCAGAATTGTCTCACCTGCTCTCCTGTAGGTCTCTGCAACCTCTGGTCTGTGTACCCCTGAGTCCAGATGCTTACTGCTCCAACTCGCAGGGACCTGCAGACATGTCATGCTCCCCATCCTATCCTCCAGCTCCTCTGGCACTCAAGAACGCCATCAGCACTGCCCTATGCTCTGTCGCCATCTTTTTCCCCCCATTTTTTTTTTTAATGTTGTTAAATAACAGAAGAAATAGCATGTGTAGCCCATGACTTTTCTTGTTGGCAGTCTGATACCATGGAGCTAAGTGGCACCTTTACTTCAATATCTTCCTAACAATTCAAGAATTTTGTAGCCTGCATAGTATCTAAGGAAATGGCAGCAAGTGCACCTCTAAGGCTGTTGTGTGTGTCTGTGGTCATGTGGCGTTGTTTAAGCAGTGCAGTGGCCTCAGAAGGTTTCATCATGCCTCCCATGGGTAAAAAAATTGAGCATGTATATCTGACAGAAATATGCACTTACATACTAAATATAAGTTGTACTAAATATAAGCACATTATAAAACACAGCAGAAATCACTATCTTAAAAGGGTGAGCTACAAATGTAAATAAATAGAAGTTTTAAGTTGTTGGTGGTTTTTTTCTCCTGTCCTCCAATAGATAGTCTTGCTCACTTTTAGAGACAGTTGATATACTTTAAGGATGTAGCATCTTAGTTCTTCACTTCCTCTTCCTGTTGACTTTTGATCTCACCACTTCTGGGCATACTTCCCAGGGTATAGGCAAAGGAAGGTAGAATCTGTGTTTTTCCAAGAGGATTGATTCTCTTACAGTTAGATGCTTATGAAACCTTTAAAAAATTTTTTTCTCAGTTTGGACACAAACTATTGATGTCTTCCAAAAATATTTATTACAGACTGTGCCATGATATCTGGTACAGACTGCCTCCTTCCCACTCCTACTACACCCTTTGACAAGTCAGTACACTAAGGCTCCTAGAGGGGAAGGGGCTTATACCACGGCAGCCGAGTCAGGACCAGAAGACCCTGCCCTTGAGGCCTTGCAATTCTCTTTAGAATTCCATGGTGCATACATAGCTTCTCAGAGAACCCTGTTAGCCCATCTTGGCTACTTTATTATCTGAAAGTTATAAAATTCAGTATATAAGATCCTGTGCCTCTTGACGATTTCACATTATTCTGATTGGCTTGAAACTTGAGTTCTCTGAAGCTAAGAGAGAATTTTAAGGTTGTAGACACAAATTGCCTTTCTTCTTTTGTTTTGGTTTCCTTCTGTTTTCCATTTGTCTGACTGAGGGAAGTTGTTTGCCTCCTCAAGGAGGAAGCTCTCTGCCTATGACTGTGGGCTCTTTCTTTCATCTAGGTGGGGCCTCTCTCCCCTGGCTTCCAGGTGTTTGCTAACCCCAGTGAATGGTAGCAACTAATTTCTTTTTATAAACCTTAAAGTGTCCTGGTTGTCACCATCTTCACCATGACTGTTCCTCAGAACTTAAGCAGCAAGGAGTGCTGATTCTCTCAGTAAAAATGGTAGTGTGCAAGAAGCTACCTTTGCTTCTCCGCAGGACCAGAGCTTCCAGATGCTTTTACTTGTACCTCTTTAAGGAAAACACTCATGTGGTTTAAGCTTTAAAATTGAGTGAGAAACATTTTTCTTTGCATTTCAGCTTCAGGTTTATCAGAAGGCTTTTTGTTTTAGCTTTAATGTATTTTTGCTTAAAAAAAAATTCAAAAGATGTTTTCCTTTGAAAAAATTAGCTACCCAGAAATATCTGAAATAATTAAATGATTTCTATCCAAAGCAAAGAAAGCCATGTTTCCCAATTGGCAAATTATAATGATTTTTATTACCAGTGTTAGAAAAATGGTTGTGTTCTCAGCGAATATATATTTGTTGTAAGTGATGTACTGGTAACAAATATTTTTGTTTCTGGGTAGAAAAAGCAACAGGTATAAAATAAAAGATTTTTGTTTAATTTGCTTCGAAAAAGAAAGACTACAGTACCATTACTTGAATATGACTCAGATTTGTGACCTCAGGTTTCAGTTACGTTTTTCACAAGTCCTGAGGTAGGGAGAATGTTTTTGTTTGTTTTATGTTCTGGTAGCTAGTTTTAGGAAAGAAATGTCTCTTCTCCTAAGGGGTGCAGGGCAGGGTGTGGGGCCAAGAGCCACACCCCCTCTGGCCCCTTGCAAACCATGCAGGGCAAATGGCCTTGGTGCAGAAAGCCCAGCTTTTGATTCTTACGTCACATGGATAGTTGCTTTCACTTGTCCTCTTAGATGGGGTTTTTGACACACTCTAGTGTCTTATTTTTCTCCTTTTCTAAGATTGAAAAAAGTATAAGGGCACTAAGCTAGCAAGCTATGGGCAGCAAGTGCATTGTATAGGGGCATTGTTGGTGCTAGAAACCTCAAGACAGGAACATGGCTTTTCTCATGATTCCACCCCACCCAGGGGAAATTGTGAGTTTTGTGTGTTGAATTCTAAGAGCAGACAATTGGGTGAAAAAGCCACAAAACATGGAATGTACGAAATAAGACAGGAGGAGACCAAGAGCTCACTCTAAGCTTCATTGAGAATAATGCTGATATAGTACTCAACTGAGAATACTGAGAGAACAGACACCAAGTAATCCTTCCTATTCAGTTATTTCACAAGTGAAGGTGCTGTGCATTTGTCAGGAAATCATTTTTGAGTGTCTGCCTTCAGATTGAATGCTAGTCTAAGGTCAGGGGAAAAACCCAAAAGGAAAACTTAAACTACAATAAATACTTTGCTTTGTACATCTGTTATAAATATTTGCATCTGCTATCCCTAATGCTTTACCCCAAACTTCCTTATTTTTTAAATATTTAATCTCAATGTCACATTAAATTTTGTGGTAATAATATTGACTTCCTGTGTCTTGAGAAATGTAATGGCTAATATAGTAGCCACTAACCACATGGTTATTTAAGTTAACTTTAATGAAATAAAATTAGAAACACTTTCTCAGTCATGCTTAGTAACAACATGTGGCTAGTAGCCATTGTATTGTACTGAAACAGCGGTGCAACAGAAGAACACTTTCACCATTCCAGAGAGTTCTTTTGGGCAGTGCCTATCTGGAGACTAACTTTTTTTTCAAATTCATGGGAAAAACTTGTTAATTTTATACTCTGCACTGAGGAAAGACTTTACTCACACAAACAGACATCTGGGCCTGGGTAAAACAAGAAGCCAGATAAGTGCCCAGTGCATCACATAACTATTGTGGGGTTACATAGAACAGCCTAGAGTAGGAAAGGCTGCCAGAACAAATCTGATGAGTCAGAGGTGCCTTTTGCAACTATTAACGGGATGCAGCATGATGTCTGGTTAACAGGATAGGCTTTAGAGACAGAGAGGCCCTTCTAGCTGGATGCTTACTAACTGGTGACACTAGGCAAGTCCTTTAACTTCTCTGAACCTACTTTCTCATCTATAGAATAAGAATGAAATGCCTACTTTGTAGGTTGGTTATGAGAATTGTATCAGGTAAAGTATACAGAATAAAGAATATCCAGTATTGAACACTTAGCACAGTGTGAGATGAATAGTAAACATGTGCTCAAAGGCAGTTATTTATTAATATATTCATAGTGATAATAATGGCATTTCCTATTATGGTTGATATTAGTTCCTCTTTCTTCCTGATGTGTGCCTTTTTCCCTCCTGTTATTAATTGTTCCTCTCCTTTATCCTGTTTCTGTTTTCCTTTATTTCCTTCTCTTTTGTGGTTTTCTTCTGACTTAGGGCCTTGGATAACTGTTAGGGATATTCAAGGATTAAGAATTCCATCACCTAATTGCTGGGGTACAGTGAAGAGTGGGGAATAATTGATATAAAAATGAAACCAAACCCTGTAAGGATTCATAGAAACACAGCACCTTGAACCAGTGTTTATAATGAAGTTGGTACATATGGGTCCAAGGGCAATGTGGGATAATTGGCCAGAAGGAACAGGGTCCATGAATGTCCCCTAATTTGCTGTTACTGGTCAGCAAACTATCTTGAGAACCAGAAGGCCTCTGCTGATTACATCTTTCTTTACATAGCAACAAAGGAGAGAGCGTGAAGCTAGAAGGCAGCAGGAACGTGAGCAGCGAAGAAGAGAACAAGAAGAGAAGAGGCGTCTGGAGGAACTGGAAAGAAGGCGTAAAGAGGAAGAGGATAGGAGACGGGCAGAAGAAGAGAAGAGGAGAGTTGAAAGAGAGCAGGTTAGTTCACAATGTTCCAACCATGAGTTTGTGATATTTGTTACTTTGTATAGTTAGGGTATTTGGGGCAAAAGGACACACACATGTGTGCACACATATTCAGGGCACAGTTGGAAGTATATCAGTAAATTCAGTCTCTTGTCTTTAAAAAAAAGATATATAAATTATTACACTTTAGAAGCCTCGAAACCAGAAAAGTGGTCTACAAATAGTATGATGGCTCAAAGATTTCTGAATATACCTTATTTTGTTCAGTGTAAATGCTTCAAATGTAATATATCTGGATGGTAATTAACCTTTTTCAAATGAAATTTAAAAAACAACTGTAAGAAAATTCTTATGAACAATATTTGAAGTAGCCACTGGCAAAGTGAATATTTAATACTATATACTTGTATATAATTCAGTATGTACATACTACATATTCAGTACATATTACATATGTAGCATGTAATAATGTAACAACATTGTTACATTGTTTAACAAGAAAGGTCAGGTTTTAGTATTATTTCTAGCATTTTATTAATGTGAGATACAGTTATCTATAGAAATCTCTATAATCCCGGAACCATCTGTGCAAACAGAAATGGATAGGGCTGTCTGTCCATGTTGTCAGTGTGGATCCCATCACCAGCCTCTTTGCCTTTCATGTCCTTGAATGAATCACTCTTTGTCATGAGTTTTGAATAAAGTAAAAACATATGAATGGGGGCAAATTTAAACAAAGCTTGATATTCATATGTAAAGTACTTGAAAACAATGGTATTAACTTCCAAATTTGATTATTTGGTTATTATCCTTGACATTCATGATATGCCTCCGGTTTTCTGAGGCTTGGGTCTGCCTGCTGCATTACTGGCTTTGCCTAGGATTTAAGTGATAACCTTTATCTGTTATCTTTTTATTTTTTTTTTAAATTTTATTGTTGTTGTATTACATCCATCCCCTTTTTGCTCCCCTCTGTCCCCCTCCCCACCCACGCATTCCCCCCAAAGTCAATCCCACCTGTTGTCCATGTCCATGGTTTCTTTATACTAGGTTCCTGTCTAAGCTGCTCCCCTTCCTTGCCTCTGCCTCCTCCCTCCCCCCAACCCCGTTCCCCTGACCACTGAAGGCCTATTCCTTGTATTCATATACTTGGTTCTGTTTTGCTTGTTGTTAGTTTTGCTCATTATTGTCCCGTAATGGGTGAGATCATATGATATTTGTCCTTCACTGACTGACTTATTTCACTAAGCATAAAACTCTCCAGTTCCGTCCATGTTGTTGCAAAGGGTAGGAGTTCCTTCTTTCTTTCTGCTGTATAGTATGCCATTGTGTAAATGTACCAAAGTTTTTTGATCCAATCATCCACTGATGGGCACTTAGGCTGTTTCCAGCACTTGGCTATTGTAAATAGTGCTGCTATGAACATAGGTGTACGTAGGTTCTTATGAATTGGTATTTCAGGGTTCTTTGGGAATAGTCCCAGTAGTGGAATTGCTGGATCAAAAGGCAGTTCCATTTTTAGTTTTTTAAGGAAATCCCATACTGTTTTCCACAGTGGCTGCACCAGCCTACATTCCCACCAACAGTGTATGAGGGTTCCCTTTGCCACACATCCTCGCCAACACTTGTTGTTTGTTAATTTGCTGATGATTGCCATTCTGACAAGTGTGAGGTGGTATCTTATTGTGGTTTTAATTTGCATCTCTCTGATGACTAGTGATGTTGAGCATTCTTTCATATGCCTCTGGGCCCTTTGTATATCTTCCTCAGTGAGTTGTCTGTTCAGGTCCTTTGCCCATTTTTTAATTGGGCTGTCTGTCTCCCTGGTGTTGAGTCACGTTAGTTCTTTATAAATTTTGGAGATCAGACCCTTGTCTGAGGTATCATTGGCAATTATGTTTTCCCATACAGTTGGTTCCCTTTGAATTTTGCTGATATTTTCTTTAGCTGAACAGAAACTTTTCAATTTGATAGAGTCCCATTTGTTGATTCGTTCTTTGATTTCCTTTGCCCTTGGTGAAGTATCAGTAAACATATTTTTGCATAGGATATCCAA
>PVIW01008914.1:0-56402 GCA_004026585.1 Noctilio leporinus
CATATGATCTCACCCATTACAGGACAATAATGAACAAAACTAACAATAGGCAAAACAGAACCAAATACATGAATACAGTGAATAGGCCTTCAGTGGTCAGGAGGAAAGGGGTTGGGGGGAGGGGGGAGGCAGAGGCAAGGAAGGGGCGCAGCTTAGACAAGAATGTAGTATAAAGAAACCGTGGACATGGACAACAGGTGGGATTGACTTAGTGGGGAATGGGTGGGTGGGGAAGGGGACAGAGGGGAGCAAAAAGGGGATGGATGTAATATAACAATAAAATTTTTTAAAACGGTGGGGGGGAGGAGTTGAATAGATAACTCTCTGAGGAAGACATACAAAGGGCCCAAAGGCATATGAAAGAATGCTCAACATCACTAGCTATCAGAGAGATGCAAATTAAAACCACAGTAAGATACCACCTCACACCTGTCAGAATGGCAAACATCAACAAATCAACAAACAAGTGTTGGCCAGGATGTGGCGAAAAGGGAACCCTGATGCACTATTGGTGGGAATGCAGGCTGGTGCAGCCACTAAGGAAAACAGTATTGAGTTTCTTTTAAAAACTAAAAATGGAACTGCCTTTTGATCCAGCAATTCCACTACTGGGACTATACCTTAAGAACTGAAAATCACAAGTTCATGAGAATCTATGTACCCCTATGTTCATAGCATCACTATTTATATGCCAAGTCCTGAAAACAGTCTAAGTGCCTATCAGTGAATGTTTGGATCAAAAAACTTTGGTACATTTACACAATAGAATACAGCAGAAAGAAGGAACTCCTACCCTTTGCAATAACATGGATGGAACTGGAGAGTATTTTGCTTAGTGAAATAAGCTAGTCATTAGAAGAAAAATACCATTATGATCTCACCTATTTCAGGACAATAATGAACAAAACAAACAAGCGAAACAGAACCAGATACATGAATACAGTGGGCATAGGGGATGGGGTAAAGAGAGGTGGAGGCAAAGAAAGGGAGCTGTTTAGTCAAAGAACTAGCGTGGAAGAACCATGGACATGGACAACAAGTGGGATGGACTTTGGCGGGTAGTGGATGGGTCGGGAAGGGGACAAAGGAAGGAAAATAAGGATGGATATAATAAAAAAAAAAAAATGAAATTAAATTAAAAAATAAAGATGAATTTTAAAAAAGAGCAAGAAATTCAAAACTTGTGTGAAAACATAATACAGGAAACTTCCTAAATTTGGCAAAGGAAACAGATACAAAGTCCAGAAACCACAGACAATCCCAGACAAGCTAGATCCAAAGCATACCACACAAAGATGCATCATAATTAAAATGGTACCTCAAATGAGGGTTTGATCTCAAAAATATATAAAGAACTCAACACTAGAAGACAGACAATTCAAATAAAAAATGGGCAAAGGACCTGAACAGACAGTTCTCCAAGGACATACAAATAGGCCACAGCCATATGAAAGAATGCTCAACATGACTAGCCATCAGAGAGATGCAAATTAAAACCACAATGAAATACCAACTCACAGTTATCAGAATGGCCATCATTAACAAATCAACAAACAACAAGTGCTGGAGGATGTAGAAAAAGGGAACCCCGGTGCACTGTTGGTTAAAATGCAGGCTAGTGCAGACATTATGAAAAACAGTATAGAATTTCCTCAAAAAACTAAAACAGGACTAACTTCGATCCAGTAATTCCACTGCTAGGACTACATCTGAAGAACCGTGAAAAACCAATTCAAAATAACCTATGCACCTGTATGTTCATAGCAGCACTATTGACAACAGCCAAATGCTAGAAACAGCCTAAGTGTCCATCAGTGGATGAATGGATCAAAAAACTGTGATACATTCATACACTGGAATACTAGGCAGCAGAAAGAAAGAAAGTACTCCTACCTTTTGTAATAGCCTGGTTGGAACTAAAGAGTATTATGCTTAGTTAAATAAGCCAGGAAGCAAACGACAAATACCATATGATCTTGCCTAATACAGCAAACTAATGAACAAACAGAATGGAATAAGAGACATGGGAACAAGAGACATGGAAATAAGGAGCAGAGTAACAGTGACCAGATGGGTGGGAGTAGGTGAAGAAGGATGGAAAGAAGGGGAAGGGTTTAGTCAAGGAGCTAGTATAAATGTCCCACGGACCGGGAAAATGAGGTGGGGATTATCTGTGGGAGAGGTGCTAGAGTGTATGGGACAGGGGAGAGCAATGGGGGAAAAAAATGAAACAACTAATACAATAATAAATTACTAATTTTAAATGGGCAAAAATGAATAAATAAAATGGCAAAGATGAAAGATAAAAAGAGTCTTAAAAGCAGCAAGAGGGAAAATGAGTTACCTACAAAGGGGCTCCTATAAGACTATTAGTTGATTTCTCAAAAGAAACTTTGCAGGCAAGGGACTGACAAGAACGATTCAAAGTGATGGAAAGGAGGGACCTACAACCAAGATTATTCTATCCAGCAAAGCTACCATTTAGAATGGAAGGCAAATAAATGCTTCTCAGACAAGGGAAAATTATATCACCAAACCATTATTACATGAAATGTTAAAGGGACTAGTTAAAGAAAAAGGGGATCAAAACTATGAATATTAAAATGACAACAAATTCACAACTATCAACAACAGAACCTAAAAGATAAAAATAAAAACAAACAAAGCTATCATTTAGAATGAAAGGGCAAATAAATGCTTCGCAGACAAGGTAAAATTAAAGGAGTTCATCGTCACCAAACCATTATTATATGACAACAGGCAAATAATTTGGAAAGACATCGTTCCAAAGATAAATGAATGGCAAATAAGCACATGAAAAGATGTAATATTAGTCAATAAGGAAATGCAAATCAAACAACAATGAGATACCACTTCACACACACTAGGTTGACTATATTTTTTAAATGGACAATGACTAGTGTTAATAAGGATGTGGAGAAATTAGAACCTTGTTGCATTGATGATGGGAATGTAAAGTGGTACAAGCTGATATTGTAGAAAATAGCCTGGCAGTTCCTCAAAATGTTAAAACATACAGTTACCATGTGACCCAGAAATTTCACTTCTAGGTTAATATCCAAAAGAAATGAAAACATGTGTTCACATAAAAACTTTTACACAAATGTACATAACAGCATTATTGATATGGCCAAGAGGATGAAACAATACTAATGTCTACTGGCTTATACATGAATAAATGAAACGGTGGTATTCAGCCTTTAAAAGAAACAATAAAGACTATAATTTTGATAAACTCTGAATGGAAACATGCTCATGAAAGAAGCCAAACACAAAAGGTCACATACAGATTTCATTTATATGCTCAAAATAGATCCATAGAAACAAATTAAAATAGTGATTGTCAAGAGATGGGGGGAAAGGGAATGGCATTTTTCTGGGGAGGACAGAAATGTTCTGGAATTAGACCATGGTAATGGTCTAAAAACAGCAAACATACTAAAAACAACCAATGTGTACAATTAAAATTGGTGAGTATTATATGAATTACCTGTTGACAAAAATATAATCAATCTCACTAAAAAAAAAAAAAAAACACAATAAAAAAAATAATTTAGGGACTTAGGATTCAGGGTTGTGCATTTAAAGAACCTAAGTTTCTCCAGTGAGTGCCTGCTGACCTGCTTTTTCTTATACTTTCAAGAGAGGAATACCGTCCTTACTCAAGGCAAACAAAACTCACAAATGAATGAAGAGGCCTAGTTCTAAACATATATTCCCTCATCTAGAAGCCAATTATCCCCCTTTCCACTTTGCCGACTTCCTAATGGAAAACCACATGTGGTCATCTGCCCAGCATAGGCTGGTCTGCTACCAGTAGGGATGAAACAGAAAGCTGGTGCCAACAACTGCACAGTGACACTGCACAGCAGTTACAGGGGCTGCTGCTGGCAACTCACCTTAAACCCACCTCCTACTTCTCCTAGAACATTTTCAACAGGCACCTTGGTGTTTTCAAAATGGACTTCACAAGCTGAAACACATGAAATTAAAGACCTTAAATGTAAACTACTCTGCATTTGACCCACAGGCATGAAATGCAATTCATTCAATTTTCATTCAATCACTCATTCACTCTACATCTAGTGCTAGGACAGTAGAGAAACACAAGGTTTCTATCCCTATGGAGCTCATACTTTAGTTGGGGAGATAAACTATAAACAAGATGTTATAACATTGTGTTAAGTGCTATGGATGAAATAAATACAGCATGGTGGCAGAAACAGAGGCAGGAAGGGAGTGGGTAATACTATTTTTACTAAGGGTTTCTCAGAGTCTTCCAAGGTGAAGTTTGAAGGATAAGAAAGAACCAGAGCCAGAACAAAGAAGCTATGTGGCATAACTCTTTCTAAGGCCCCCACTGCAAATAAGAATTATTTGACTCTGCTTTAATGCACTGTGGCTCTGTGGGAGGAGCAGATTTCCATTTTCCTACCCATAATGCCAGCATTAGCCATGTGACTTAATGTGGCCAGGGGATAGAGCCAACCCAGTAAGAGCACAGGTTTTAAATGTGCTAATCCAGTCTGGCTTGGCCCCTTGGGCTCTCATGATCTGCTATGAAAACATGCTCCAACCTATTCAAGAAAACATAGCATGCCTGAACCCTGCCCATAGCACCTGCAAACTACGGAAGAGAAATAAATGCCAAGTCCTAGGGTGGTTTCTCAGGAGGATTACAGCAAAGATGGATGATAGCAGACCTTAAAGTGAGGACACACCTGGCATATTGAAAGAAGTGGAGGTCAATGTGATGCAAACAGTTACAGTAAGCATAGAAGGGGTGAGGGAAGAGGCAGGAAGGGACAGAAGCTTCTCTACTCTGTTCTCTGTAAGTGGTGGCTCCCAGCAAGTAATTCCAGAGAAAAGGGAGGTCCAGGAGAGGGAAGTCATGGCTCAAGTAGCTAAGGAGTAACCAAACAACCCATGGGCAAACAGGGTCCAGTGACCTTTTATTCTATGATTGCAGGTGTTCAAATAGCCTGATTGTGAAATACAACAAAATACCCATCTCTTGGCCACTGGGTCCCATTTATGGTTTAAGTACATGGGCTGTGAGGCAAGGCCCTTCTCCTAACAAGTCTTGCTACTTTACAGGCTGCTGGGTTTGGGAAGGACCATTATTCCCTCTTATGCCTCTCAACCCCCTCTTACAGAACCATTGTATAATCTCAGTGGACACTACCTCACCTACCCAGACATCAGTATAGACAGTGCCCCTTCAGTGGTGCACAGTAGCAGTCCTGCTCTCTCTCACCACTTAGGTCACTCTGGCCACCTTTTCCCTACCAGCATGACGTGCTCTTTTTATCTCAGGGCCTTTGAGCTCCTTCATCTGTTGGAACATTCATCACTCAATAGGCAGCACCAATAATGGTTGTTAATAGCAGCAACAAGGCCCTGGTTGGTAGCACAGTGGATAAGGTGCCGGCCTGCAAACCCAAAGGTCGCAGGTTCGATTCCCCAGCCAGGGCACATAACCAGGTCTCCAGTCAGGTCTGTGGCTGGAGGCAGGTGAAAAGCAACCATACATGAACCAACATACATCTCTGCCTCTCTCCCTTCCCCTCCTTCTAAAAATAATGAAATAAAATCTTTAAAAAAAAAAAAAAAAAAAATTGCAGCAACAGCACAAACACTGTCAGCTTCCATGTACTTCCATACATTGTAACACTTCCTTCTCATGTCACATCCACAAGGCAGGTTCTATTATCATCCCTTTCTTTTAGGAGAGGAAACTGAAGAAAAGCCAACTGGCTTCTTCAAGGTCACAGAGCTTCTTTGCACCAGAGCCAGGCTAGATAGAGCTCAGGCTCTCTGACCACCATGCCACTACCAGGCCAAGCAAATGTAGTGGCAAATACCACCATCTAGATCACAGGGTCCCCAAAGATGAGGTGATAAACAGAAGTGGGTCTGGGGGTGCCAGGTGGTATTTAGTCCCCTGTAGCACACTCTCCATAATCTGAATAGGAGGCCAAAAGGTAGAGCCCTCTGAGGATTCCACTGCAGTTCTGGGCTGGTAGGAATGGAGCAAGAGAAGGCAGGAGGTTCTAGGCAGGGAATACAGGGGTTTCCTATGATGGAATGTTTACCTAGGACACCCCACTGACCAAGAAGGTGTCCACTATGCCTCCCTCACAAGGCTAAGAGCTCCACAAGACCATGGAGCTCACTAACCTTAAAAATCACTGATGCTTGGTGCATGTGAAGGTGTAGTACTGTGGCATTCTTTTTTTTTGTAATTTTTAAAATTTTTGAGTATAACTGGTATACAGTATTTTACTGGTTATATTAGTTTCAGTTGGCCAATATAGTGATTTGACAATTTTTTAAATTATAATGCAATCAATCACCACACTAATTCTCATTTGTGCAAAATTATCACAAAATCATTGATTATGTTCCTCTTCCCCTTTTCACTTATCTTCCCATCCCTCTCCCTTCTGGTGAAACCCTTTTGGTCTTAGTTTTTATGAGTCTGTTTTTGTTTTGTTTTGTTTTTCAAGATTTCGGTATAAATGAAACCATATGGTGTTTGTCTTTCCCTGCCTGACTTATTTTACTCAGCATAATAGCCTCTGGATCAATCCATGTTGTTGCAAATAGCAAGATTACATTCTTTTTCTTGCTGTGTAATATTCCAAATATATAACACACCAGATCTTTTATCATTCATCAATGGACACCTAGCTGACTTCCGTATCTTGGCTACTGTAAATCATGCTGAAATGAATAGTCATTCTTCTCAAAACTTGGCCAAATAGTCCTAAGATTTATATGAACGACAAGATATCCTGATCAGCCAAAACAATCTTAAGAAAGATGAACAAAGTTGCTGGCATTATGCACCCTGATCTCAAACTACACTCTAATGCTGTAATAATCATCAAAACAGCATGGTATTGGCACAAAAATAGACTCACAAATCAGTGGAACATATAAGAGAGCCTAAAAATAAACACTCACTTATATAGTCAACTAATCTATAACAAAGGACATAAAAATAAACAATACAGTAACTACAGTCTCTTTCAACCAGTGCTATTGGAAAAATTGGACACAACATGCAAAATAAATGAAACTGGACCACTCCCTTACACCATATACAAGAATAAACTCATAATAGGTTAAATACTTAAGTGTAGGTCTGAAACTATAAAACTCCTACAATAAAATATAGAAAACAAATTATTTGATCAGTCTGAGTAATATCTTTTTGGATACATCTTCTCAAGAAAGAAAAATAAAAGCAGAAGTTAAATGAATGGGACTACATAAAACTAAAATTTTTCTGCAAAGGGATAAAAATCTTCAACAAAACAAAAAGATGATCCACTGAATGGGGATATATATGCAAATTATAAAGGGTCAGTATAAATCTATTTCTTTGAGGACAGAGAAAAGATGTTCAGTATCACTAATCATTAGAGAAAGGCATATCAAAACCATGATCAGATATCACCTCACACCAGTCAGAATAGTTATTATCAAAAAGTTAACAAACAACATGTGTTGGCAAGGATGTGGAGGACAGAGAAAACTTGTACACTACTGGTGGAGTGTGGCCCCTACAGAAAACAGTCCTAAAAAACCTAAAAATACCATAAAACCTAGAAATTGTACTTCTGGGTATTTATTTAAAGAAAATAAGAACACTAATTTGAACAGAAATATGCACTCCTACGTTCATCACAGCATTATTTACATCATGGTATTCTTAATTTGATTTTGCTAAAATGCTTAAGTACAATGGAAACTAAAATCTAATTTTATTTTGGCACTTGATTGGGACTAAAGGGTCTCTCTCTCTCTCACACACACACACACATACATACGCACTCACACAAACTTACTGTTGGAGCCACGGATGCCTAATTTATCCTCAGGCTTCCCATTAGTAACTCCACCAAAGTCTCTCTCTACTATAAATGCTGTAATTTTGTCTTTTACTGAGCTGTCAGAATCAACAATGTTGGTTTTAGCAAACACAGTAAAAATATTGGCAAGTCCTCCATTGGTGATCCAGACCTGAAGGAAAAAAAGTGAAAGAACTTAGGAGAAAACCAAACTGTTATAAGCCACCTCTAAGACCCATCTTTTCCACAAGACACCCCAGCTACCCATTAAACTTCAGGTTAGACTGTAAAGACCCTGGCTCTGGGGAGGCCAAACCTGCATAAACAGTAGACAGAACCCAGTCTCTCCACAGCAAGGATTTTCCCAAGAGACACAGTGACCATGACCGTGAGTGAGTGTGTTGGGGGTATTTAATGGTACTAAGATAGTTCAAGCTCTAGCACTAAACAAAGGGTTTCCTCAAGAAAGGTGGAAGGGGACAGAAAGGAATAAGCAGACAGGGAGAAGAGGAGAGGAAGGAAGAGATAAAGATAGAGATTTCTCAACAAACTTTAATGAATAGAACTATTTGGATCTCAATTCAAGCAAATGGTTTGAAAAATAAAAAGGTATGAGATAATCAAAGAAATCTGACTGCTGACTAAATAATAAGAAATTATTAATTTTAAAAAAATGTAATAAAGGCATGCCCTGGCTGGTGGCACAGTGGATAAGGTGCTGATCTATGAACCCAAAGGTCGCTGGTTTGATTCCCAGCCAGGACAACATAACCAAGTTGCAAGCCAGGTCTCCAGCCAGGTCTGTAGCTGAAGGCAGGTGAAAGGCAACCATACATTGATGTCTCTCTCCCTCTCTGCCTCTCTCCCTTCCCCTCTTTCTGAAAAATAAAATCTTTTTAAAAAATTAAAATATAAAAAATGTAATAATGGTATCATAACATTTTTAAAAAATAGTCCTGCTTTTTAGAGAGACAAGCAAACAGTTATGAACACAATCCAGCGGTGATGATGTTGACAGAAGAATGACTAAGAACTGCTGAAGACTGCTGAAGCTGGGTGATGGATACACAACAGTTCACTATAGTGAACTCTGATATGTTTCAAATTTTGCATAATAAAAAAAATTTTACAACATTCAACAGCAGCTTAGCAAGGTAATTGGGACTATGGAAGCATGTAACTGTGGACCCAGAACTCCTTGGTTCCAATCCTGGCTCTGCTGCTATGCATAGGAAGTCTGCTGAACCGCTTTGAAAACTAGTTTCTTCTCCCAAAGAAGGCAAGTAGCATCTATCCAAGATGTGATGGTCAAAAGATGATGTCTATACCCTCTGCAATCCCTGGTGTATGAGAAGTGGTCAGTATGTAGTGGTGAAGCTCATGACTGAGACCCCACTGAGGCCATGGAGCTGTACCTTAGAGCCATTGAGGATGTAGTACTTTTTATCTTCACTTAACGAGGCCCTGGTCTGGATGGAGGCAGCATCGCTCCCACTGCAGGGACAGAAATAGGCTACTGAGGCAAATAATACTGGGAATCAAAATGAAATGAATAGTTTGGAGGGCACAAAAATAAAGTTTTTTACTTTATCAGGAGTTGGCAAACTTTTCAAATAAAGGACCAGGAGATAAATATATTCAGCTTTTCTGGCTACAGAATGCCTATCCCAACTCCTCAATTCTGCCATTGGGCATGAAGGAAGCCACAGACAATTTGTAAATAAACAGTCATGTTCCAGTAACACTTTCATCACAAAACAAGGTGGTTGGCTGGATCTGACCAACCTCTGCTTTATCACATCAGGTAAAAAGTGGTGATGAAAACTTGGGCTAAGATTTAAACATGAAAATGTGTACTTAAAATAGATTCATCTAAATTCATTTATGGGTTAGTTCAGGGCACCCCAGATTTCCAGGTATAAGGACGCAAGGAAAAATGTGGTCCACATAATAGACCTGGGTGTCAGACTAACAAGTCCTAGCTTTGTGACCTTGGGTTTATCACACAACCTCACTGAACTTTAGTTCCTAATCTGTAAAACAGGTCTATTACCAGCCACTCTCCATACTCTGAATGTTGCTTCAAAGCTCTGAAAGCATATGTTAGGTGTATTGCAAACCACAAAGTAAGTATTTAATAGGTATTATCAGATATATTATCACATTTGTAAATCTCACTGGGGCAAAAAAAAAAAAAAAAAGATTAGAGAACTGGCAAGAAAAGTTTGCTAAGTTGACTCTTGGAAGATTTCACACAGGGAAGAAATAAAAGTCGCCACCTATTATTCAGAACAAATGGTATCCCTCCTCCCATGCCCCCTGGGAGACGCTATTCCATGCATGGTAGCTCATGCCAAAGGCAGACCTGGCTGGTTCTGTCAGGCAGAAGGCGGCAATGTGCTCCCCAGATGCCAGTTTGGGTAGGTATTTGGCCTTCTGCTCCTCATTGCCAGCCAAGATGATACCCTAAACAAGACACACAGAGGCTGATTTCAGCTGTGGGAAGAAAATAAAGACTGTGAAATATGCTTGCAGAATATGGCTTCTGATGGAAATCCTTCATGCAAGAGGAAACACCCTAGGTCAGAGCTGGCAACCTCAGGTAAAAAGTGGGGAACTGCTGGGCAGAATGGGGAGTCAGACTGCTAAGGATCCACGCTAAAGTACACCATCAGGGTGGCTTGGGCCTGGAGGCCCAGCAGAACTTTTGGGTCAGACTCTGGGATCTTCATCACAGCTCCTGTTTCCTGACTGAGTGGTCTTGGGTAAGGATGGCCCTTCTCTAAGCCTCCCTGTTCTCACCTACACATAGGGGATAATCCTACCCACTGCTTGAATGATAAAATATGAAGAGATGGGAATGCTGGAGCCATACCTGGCATAAAGAAGGTATTCGGTCAGTGTCAGAAGTGACACATCCACCTTTCTCAATGCCAGGTGGGTAAGTCACCTCTTTCCCCTGAATGAGTGCATGGAGCACACAAGTTCTTTAAGGGAAGCCAAGCATGCTATGCACTCAGCTCACTTTGGTTTCTACATCATACAAAATTAACCCAAGTAACTGAACTGTTGATAACGGTGGTGTGACCCTGGACTTGCCCTAAAATGATCCGAACTCAGTGGGGTGAGAAAGACATACAACAATGGTAGGGAGGACATGCTCAGGCCACGAGTGACTTGAGAGCTCAGTGAGAAAGGCTCACTCATATCCAGCTTGAGGTGAAGGCAGACTCCATAGAGGGTGCGACATCAGGACTGGGTTTCCAAAGAATGGGTCAAAGGCAATGAGGACATGAAGAGGATTCAAAGGGAAGGGGCAGAGTAATCAAAGGGCTTCTGCTTGTGTGGGAACTGAGCACTATGTGCTGTGGTTGACAAAGGACATGCACAAATGAGGCGCTGAAGGGTAAAGCTGTAGGAACAGGTCAGGTCCTTCTCCAAGACCATGAGATAGTAAGCACAATTCATTTCCTGAAGGTCTTCTTGGACTCACAGAAACATCCATCCCCAGATACTTGACCTTGAGGCCTATAGCCTGGTGCGCTGCCAGGGTCACAGCGATCGACCCATCCAGGCTGACAATTTCCCCTAGCCGTGCATACATGGTGTTGGACAAGCCCAGGCCACCTAGAGAAGAAACAGACCAGCTTTACTTATGGCACAGCCCCAAATTTTTCCGATTAAAGACAAACTGCTTTATTGGTCTTTTCTGATTATAAAAGTAATGCCAGATCACCATTTTAAAACATCACAATACAGAAAGGTACAAAGAAAGCACAAGTTACCCACAAACATTACTCACAGCATCTTTGTGTATATCCTTTCAGACTTTATCAGGGCATATGAACATACATGGATATTTTTAACATAAACTATAATCTATAATACAAAAATATAAAAAAGCATTTATACCATTTCATATGTTGTGACTATATCCTGTAAGATATATAGATCTTTATAAATGAGACAGTTTTCCAAACCTCACTCTCAGTATCTGGTGGATTCCAGGAAAGAGATTTTTCTGCAGTGGTACTATTGACTTTCTATAGGATCGATCATTCTTTGTCATGGTAACTGTCCTGTGCACTATAGGTTTAGCAGCGTCACTGGCCTCTGCCCACTAGGTGCCAGAAGTTCCCCTCCCCAGTTTTGAAAAAATTCTCTAAACATTGTTAAATGTCTTCTGGAGGACAAAATAATTCTACTTGGGAATCACTGTTCTGGAATAGAAAGACAAAGGTTTAAGAAATAAAAACCAAAAAATCCATTGAACTTACATATTTTATATTTCATTTTCAAATCTTCAACTCCACATGTAGCTGGGTAACCATATGTATATCTTATAAATGATAAACTGAGGCCTAAGATCACATGACCAAAATGTAACAGGGCTAGGCCCTGAATCCAGGGTAGTGTGTAGGTACTGGCACTAGAGCCACCATTCACACACACAGGAAAGGGCTGAGTCTCAACAGAAAGGTGGAGTGGTCTGCCTGGTACGCAGTCCCATGGGTTCAACGATGATGCCCAGAGAAGGCCAGGGCTCTGTAATAACACTTCCCCCTGACCACCTGTTTCAGCCCAAACTCTTGTACCTATTTCACATACTAAGACAGTCGGTTTCGTTTGTTAAAAAAAAAAAAATCTGATGCTTTCTCCTCCAAGAAAGTTATCACTAAAACCATGGGGACAGCAATCATGGGGAAGGATGACAGGTGGGTGGAGACTGTTAGTGGAGACAGAGCTGAGGAGCAGGAAGGAGCCACACAGGCCAACAGGCTGGCCATTGACAGGCTGGGTTGACCCCAGAGGACCAGGAAGGAAATCCAGACTGAGTTGGTAGAGAGGCCTCCATTTCCCTGCTCCAGACTGGGAATAGTTCCCCAAAACACTGGGGGCATGAACATAAGGTTGCTGTTGCCTTAATTTCCCAAGGAAGGAGAAGAGATCCAAATGTGACCATCATTTCATGAAAGAAAGAAAGCATATACCAGAAAGTAGGATGTAAGAATAAGAAATGGAAAGTTATGCAATCTCGTATCAACATAGGTGTGCACACACACACATACACCAAATACATACTGGCATATAAGATATAAATGTAAAAAGACACCTCAATTTCAAACAGAAATTGTTTGGGAGAAAAATTAAGTATTTTCATCAATTAGGAAATGATTTTAAAAGGATCTCAAAGGGTAAAGATATATTATTACCAACCTGGCTATATCTAGCTAGAGGCTTTCTCCTGGTATTAGCTTACTTCAAGCACTTGTTTTTCATGGATGAGAGACCAACTGTCACTCTCCAGATCTATCTCCAATTGCTTTCTTGTCTCATATTCAATGTCATGGCAGATAATTCCCCTGTCACTTATCAATTTTAATATCAACAAGACTCAGATGTCTGGGAAAGCTCAAGCTCCCCACATCTTACTCAGAAGCTGCAGATTTCTGTTAAGAAACAGATGCACAACCTGCAGAGGTCTGTGCTGTGCATTCCACCACTGGAGTAGCAACATCACTGATTATTTTATATCTTCTGCATATATGAAGTAATGTTTTTATATACTTGGAAATGTGATAAAAGTTTATCATACAATGACAGTAAGATACACTAGTTTAAAACAAAGCAATAAACATACTGTACATATAAACTAAGTTTTACCCTAATTAAATATGCCTCAGAATCAAAGAAATTAAGCAGCACACTAGTTTGTCTTAAATTTTCATATTTTGTCTCAGACTGTACCAGCTCCAGGCTAGGTAAAAGTGGAAACCTATTCTACAATAAGTTTCCCCTGCTTGTGGCTGCCCAGGTTAGGGAGCTGGAGCCTAACTTCTGTCTCTTAGGTAAGCCAAGCTGAAAGATAGAACATGAAGACAAGCTCTTAACTTCTGTGACTTGTGCAAAATCTAATTTAAAATCTGGCTGGACAATAACATAAAATAAAATAAAAAATAATAATAAATCTGGCTGGGAAAATACCCAAAATTTTAAAAACCTCCAAATGACCAATTTATATCCATGAAATATACCCAACCCTTTAAGCACCATTAATTCTCTCCTAAACTCCTGCTCCATAGTTGATCAAACCTGGCAGCAACCCCAACCAGAAAAGGTTCTGGAAGAGGACTCAGAGAAGGGTGGTTGCAGGGTGATGGTCTAGATCCACAGTTTTATGTCAAAAGGGCCTGAGGATAAAAGTGGTGTGTGGGTGTGCATGCATGTGCATTTGCCTGTCTTCTGGTTCTTTTATATATTTTCTATCCCTCTCTCCACACACATTTCTTGCCTGTCCCCTTAATCCCACAGAATTAGGATGACCACATCTAGATTAGGCAAGACAAACAAAAACAACAACAACAACAAAAAAGTGATCAGCCAAATATGATCAGGCTGAATTACCCTAGCATCCTGAAGAAAAAGGCAAGATCCTTTCCTTAGAGACTAAAAATATCACTATAATGCTCCAAGAATGATGTGCATAGTCCAAAAGATAAAAGAGCCTTACTCAAACCTTCCCCCTGATCAAATCCCCCATAGTCCACAGGTTTAGTCTGTTTAACACCGATACATTCACTCCAGCAAAATTGAGTAAATACTAGCATTAGGTCTGTAAATGTATACTTCTGTATGGATCAAGTTAGTGGGTTTTTTTTTTTTTTTTTAAATTTATTTTATTTATTTATTTTTTGTTTTTTAAAGATTTTTACTTATTATCTTCAGAGGGGAAGGGAGAGAGGCAGAGATGGAGAGACTTCAGTGTGTGGTTGCCTTTCACCTGCCTCCAGCTACAGACCGGGCTAGAGACCTGACTTGCAACCTGGTTATATGCCCTGGCTAGAAATTAAACCAGCGACCTTTAGGTTCACAGGCCAGCACCTTTGGTTAGTTTTTTTTCAGATGCACCTTGTGCCCTTAACAGCCATAGTCTTACTTGTCTGCACAGAATGAGAAGCCAAATCCAATGTAACCTGACACCTGTACTCTTTAATACATGAAGGATAAATGGCTCTGGAGTAATTCATGTGCCCAAGAGACAAAGGGCTGTGCAGTGGAGATGATGCTGAAATCAGCCAATCTCACACAGACACACCCATCTCCTCTACCTCCACAAAGACCCAGTGAGCACAGCTCCTGCAACAGTCTTTGATCCATTTCACAGGAAGAAGTGCACAACTCTATACCACTTTCTGCCCACAAGCCCCTGAGCCAGTCCACATACACTCACTGACCAGCCACCCTGTTGCCCCATAATTAGCCAATAATAGACATTTTTATTAATTCCAGCAGTTTTACGACTCGATCTTGGATATACTGCACTTAAGGACTAACCCTCCCAAACAGAACCCCTTTTTTGGACAAATATAGAGCACTTTCTTAAGAGCCAATCAGCAAAGGGGTGGTTTCCTTTACTTACCATATTCTTCTGGGACTTGTATCCCAAAAAGTCCCAGGCTCTTCAGTTTCTCTAAAGTTTCCTTCGGGATTTTTCCCTCCTGGTCAATTTTTCGAGAGTCCACTGCCAAGAAGAAATACCGCAATTAAACAAAATATAAGCTACATTTATAGAAATAAAAATAAATAGAGCAATTTTTGTATTGTAAACAATCCCAGTGTCAAAGACTTTAAAACTAGAAATTATCCAGTCATGATCATTCAGCATGTGTTCAATTTTATCTAATTATCCCACACTGAATAGTATTTTGAAAAATTACCAATACCAGGTTGTATTGTTTCTTGATCTGGGTGTTATTTACATAAATATATATTATGTAAAATTGCAGCAAAATATGATTTATGAAATGCAAACTTTCCTGCATATTAAATTTAAATGTTTAAAAAATCACTAGTACCTTCCAGAAAATTGGAGAGTAAATACACAATTCCCAGAACTGCCCTAAAATGTTAGGCTAGATAGCCAAACTCTACCCAACATTTGGACCTAGTTTTCAGAAACCAGGACTTTTTCACCATAGTCTATAGGTTCTGATAACAGTTTAGTAAGTTTAACATTCATTAGAACAAAAATGAAAATTACTAGCATTAGGTCTGTAAATGTACACTTCTGTATGGATCAAGTTAGTGCTTTTTTAAATTGCCAACAAATTAAACATTATCATTATTATAAATTTTAAAAATCACCATAAACTACATTAACAAAATTTTATACATACGGGTCCTTAATGAGAAACATGGGTTACCCAAGTAGAATCCAAACTCATTTTCTATTTACTTTTATAATTTTATGACACATATAATTGTCATACAATAAAGTATATAAAGTATATATTTTCAAATTCTGACATCTATTTACCCATGAAATCATCCCCACAAAAGAATCATTTCCTTTCCACCAAGTTTCCTGTGCTCTTCTGTGATTAGTCTTTCTCTACCTCTCCGATCCCAGGCAACCACTAATCTCCTTTTTATCTATAGACTAAATTTGCATTTTTGCATTTTCTATAAATGGAATCATACACATGTAATTTTTTTGGTCTGGCTTCTCTGACTCAGCATAAGTTCTTCAGACTTATCAATATTGTTGCATGCATAAATCCTTCGTTACTTTTTATTGGTCAATAATTTACTGAATAGGTATAAAATCATTTTAGTCATTCACCACTTGATGGACATTTAGGTGGTTCCCAGGTTTTGACTTAGAAATAAAGCTTCTACTGATTTTCTATTTCTCAAGGTTGGCACACCCAGACTGAAGAATGTAAGCAACACTTATGATTTAGCTGGTAATGCACTGGGAATCTCTAACAGCCCCTGCTTGACCAAAATGAGCTGTGTGGCTGGCAAAGGCATTTCTGACGGAGATGCCCTTTCCAAACCAGACCTCTGTGTCATCCTCAAAATGAAGTCCAATGGGCAGTGGTTCAAGGCCGACAGAACAGAGGTGATTTGCACCTGCATAAACCCAGTGTTTACTACAGACCTTTACTTTGAAGCGGTGTGACACCTGCGGTTTGAGGTTTATGACATCAGCAGCAACCACAATGGGCTGAAAGAGGCTGACTACTTTGTTGGCATGGAGTGTACACTTGGCCAGATTGTTTCTCAGAGAAAGCTGTCCAAATCCTTATTGAAGCAGGGAAATACTGCAGGGAATTCCTTCAGCATGGTGATTGCCGAAGAATTATCCAGCAATGCTGACAATGTTGAATTTGGCATCCAACACATGGAAACTGGATGACAAGGATTTCTTCAGTAAATCTGACCCATTTTTCAAAATTTTTCATATGAATGATGATGTGATTCCGCAGCTTGTACACCAGACTAAGGTTGTGATGAATAACTTAAGCCCAGCTTAGAAATCAAAGTATTGGTAAATTCCCTGTGCAGCAGAGATTCAGTCCACCAGCTTAAGTGCATAATATGGGACTGGGACTCCAACCACAAAGATGACTTGATTGGAGAATTCACCTCAACATTCAAGGAGATGAGAGGAGCAATGGAAGGAAAGCAGATGCAGTGGGAGTGCATCAACCTCAAGTACAAAGCCAAGAAGAATTATAAGAACTCAGGCATTGTGATTTTGAATCAATGTAAGATCCACAAGATGCATTCTTCCTTAGAGTACATCATAGATGGCTTCCAAATCCAGTTTACAGTAGCTATAGATTTCACTGCCTCAAACAGGGACTCCAGGAACAGTTGTTCCCTGCACTACATCCACCCTTACCAACCAAATGAGTTCTTAAAGGCCTTGGCGGCTGTAGAGGAGATTTGCAAAGACTATGATAGTGACAAAATGTCCCCAGCCTTTGGGTTTGGTGCCAGGATACCCACAGAGTATACAGTCTTGATTACTTCGCAATCAACTTAAAAAAAAACATGAACCTAGAATGTGCAGGAATTCAAGGGGTTATGGAAGCCTATCAGAGCTGCCTTCCTAAGCCCCAACTCTTTGATCCCATCAACACTGCCCCCATCATTCAGGAGGTTGGCAAGTCAGTATCAGGAGATGTCACAATACTTCATCCTGCTGATCCTGACCAAAGGAGTCATTATAGACATGGCTGCCTGCCTGTGTCAGCTATCAATGTGAACATGGGCAATACTGACTTCAGTAACATGCAGATGTTGGGTGGTGACAATGGGATTCTGAGGTCCCCTGGCTGGGGAATCGAACCAGTAAGCTTTGGGTTTGCAGGCCGGCACTTTACCAACTGTGCCACCAGCCAGGGCTAGAAGTAGTCTTGATGTAGGTCTGGGATACCTAACCAAGCACCCCTCAGACTTGACTGTACACAAATTGCCTAAGGATCTTGTTAAAATTCAGGCTGTGTTGCCCTCAGTCGGCTTGGGCCCAAGATTCTACAGCTCTAACAGGTGATGCCAATCCAGTCCTCAGACTGCACTGAGTACTGAAGTTGTAGACTTTTTAGAGTGTGATATAGAGACCATCCAGAACAGGGCAGAACCTTGTCTGCTTGAGAATGTCACCTCTT
Organism: Noctilio leporinus; assembly: GCA_004026585.1. NCBI lineage: Eukaryota > Metazoa > Chordata > Mammalia > Chiroptera > Noctilionidae > Noctilio > Noctilio leporinus. The sequence continues at coordinate 18,341 of PVIW01008914.1, forward strand.
CCCTGCCAGTAGCCCAAAGGTCCTGCCTGTCTCTGAGGTGGAAGTAGAAAGTAGCAAGACTGGTTCCAGAAGGTACACACCCCAAATCAGTCTCACAGCTTCACTGTCAAACCTCTTCCTGAAACAGAGGAGGGAGTGCCCCTCGTGGCCAGGCCTTGCCCTCTTAAAGGAGGCATAGCACACCTTGCATGTTTATGTTAATTCCTAGAAATAACTCAAAAGTCTTCAGTAGAATCACAATAGCGGAGACTTGTCCATAGCACATGGCCATGCAGAGTGGCTCCCCAGAAATGTGGCTCACCATGTTGATTTTTAGGCCAAGTATGGGGCTTCTTTTTGCCTCTTTTTATCACTCCAGAGAGCAAAGTGTATCAGCAGAAATGCATGGAATCATTGTTTTAGGCAAGATATTTTGTTTCAACATAAACTAGCCAGTCTTGAACTGGAAGAATGAATGTTTCACTTGTATAATCTTCTCACAGAGAAATGGATGTGTTTTGCACCATAAAAATCACAAGACTGTTAAAGATGAGGAAGTAAGTAACAAGGCAAAATAGACCTGTTTGTTGTTTTTTTGTTGAGGGGAAGCATTTTAACATTCAAGTCAAATAGGCCTTGTATAATCTTCAGTGTTATAATTGTAGATTTTAACCTTGCAGATAATGCCAGCACAACATTATGGGAATAACTATAAAATTATGTGACTGGAAAAAATCAGTGAAAAACTGTTATTTTATGAATAAATTGGGTAAAGAATATTTTCTAAAAAAAAATAAAGCTTCTACTATAAATATTCAAATTCAAATTTTTGTGTAACTATGTTTTCTCTTGGGCCAATACTTTGGAGTGGAATGAATGGGCTGTATGGTACTGTATGTTTAACTGTATGTTAAACTGTATGTTTAACTTTTGAGAAGTTGTCAGGATCTGGGGAGACTTCCACCTCCAGCCACGATAAAGTAAACAGAACTGGATTTGTGTCCCAGCCTTAAAATACTAAAAATACAGGGTACTAGGTACTATACCCAGAAGAATAACATTTTACTAATAGAGAAGAGATAGCATCAGATGATGCATTTCAATCATAGCAATATCAACCCCAAGAAAATAAACATTGGTTTAGGATGGCCAGAGGATCTATAAAGCACAAATAGTATAAAATTTCACAGGGCAGGAGGATGGTGAATAGGAAAAAGGGTGTCTAAGAAGGTTCGGAGGTGAAGGGATAATAATGAAAAAAAAAAAAAAAAAAGGTGCCCTACAGACTACTCTGATCTTGTTTAACAAAACTTAAAAGCAACCTTTGAAAGGATCAAATTCTTCCCTAGAAACTTAACTGGAACCTAGGACAAAGCTTAAGAACATAATAAACACATACATAACATACATAAACACATTATCCAGCACCAATATTGTAAAATCCACATCATCTGGCATCCAACAGAAAACTACCAAGCATGTAAAGATTCAGAAATAACACAGATAATAGTGGCATGCACAATAAATGAGCCACATAATAAAGTATGAACATGATAAGATGAAACATGGAAGAAATAAAGACATAAATCAACTCTCAGAGATGAAAGATACAATGCTTGAGATGAAAAATGCTGGATGGCATTAACAGTAAACTAAATACTATAGAAAAGGCTATTGAACTTAAAGACATAACAATAAGAATTACACAAAATGACACAAAAGACAGAAAAATTTAACAGCATCAATGAGCTGTGGGACAGGAAAGAGTGGGGGAATGTAGTGTGGTTGATGACAAAAAATATTTAAAGAAATAATAACCAAAAAGAAGAGAATGAAACACCACCTATAAAGGGCTGAAAGACAAATTATGTCCATGTAGAATTCTCTGAATAAAACAGATATTTTCACATATATAAAGGCTGAAAATACTCATTCTCTGCAAAGCTGCACTACAAAAAATATGAAAAGCAGTCCCTCATTCAGAAGACTGATGGTACCAAAGAGAATCTGACACTACTTTAGAGAATGAAGATCACTAGAAACATTAACTAGATGGGTAAAGGTAAAAATTTTTTTTTTTCATTTTAAAAAGTGCACTAAAAACAAGAAAAATTATAGTATGATGAAAATGTTCTAGAAATGAATAGTGGTGAAAACTGAACATTGTAAATATATTTAAAACACTTGACAAGGATTAAAATGGTAAGTTGTATATTATGTATATTTTACCACAATAGGAAAAAAAGAATAGAGAGGTATTGTAAGGTCTATAATGAATACAGAAATAAAATGTATGAACCAACAGCATTTGGTCCAGGAAAGCAAAAATGTTGTAAGGTTCTTACATAAGACATAAAGTGGTATAATACCGGTAAGAGTAAACACTTAAAAACAAAAGAAGTATAAATAATAAATCAACATAAGAGATAAAATGGAATAAAATATTAATGCAAAAGCAGAAAAAAAAGGAAAAGGGGAGAAAAGGATGGGACAAATTAAAAAACAGCTAGACACTTGAAGAAGACAACGTGCTTGCTGGTTTTCCTCTTTTGTTGTGTATTTGCGCAGTATTTACAAGCTGGCCTAGTCAATGCTCCTTTGCTCGAGACTTCTTGAGGTGATCTAGGGCTACTGCTGGACTTGCTGGGGAACTGGACTCTCACCGAAGAGGCTGAGCTCTCTGCTTGCCTCATGCCTGGCTTGCAAGTTTGTTTATTTCAGTGGTTAGATGAATGAGAGAATTACTGTCTCTATGAACTTGAGCAAAGCAATTTAACCTGGCAGTATACCTCACTTCCCTATAAATGACTTAAAAAAAAAAATTCCCATCTGATTCAGGGCTCTCTGAAAAATGTGGATCTTTTGCATCTATGCTGAGACATTCAGACGGGACCTACGAAGGATAAAGTAGTCACTGGATGAATATTTTATATTGCGGAGAAGGATCTCTATATAGATTTTGGTGGCAAGTTTCATTGTGTGAAAGTGGAGTGGATGCAGTGTGCTCAGGCCTCATCCTTTTATGGTATCAGTGTCACGTGTCACATCCAGAATCAACCATTTACAGATACAGAAAAGGGCATCGCTTTCTTATGTCTCTTTTTTTTTTTAAAGATTTTATTTCATTATTTTTAGAAGGAGGGGAAGGGAGAGAGGCAGAGAGGGAGAGAGATATCAATGTATGGTTGCTTTTCACCTGCCTCCAGCCACAGACCTGACTGGAGACCTGGTTTGCAACCTTGTTATGTGCCCTGGCTGGGGAATCGAACCTGCGACCTTTGGGTTCGTAGGCCGGCACCTTATCCACTGTGCTACCAGCCAGGGCTTTATGTCTCTTTTAAGAGTCAGAAAGCTTTTCTTGAGTTTCCCTGTAGATATTCCTCCACGTGTCATTGGCTAGAATATCATCCCATGCCAAGTTATAAAGCAGCATTGCCAGAGAGAAACCACTGTGACTGATTCAGACTTGTAAGCATCTGCTGGGGCTAGAGCCATACAAACCTGGGTTCAGCCACTTACTAAGGAAATAACAGATAGGAACCAGAGTCCGGATGCGGCTATTAGATCTTGTACTGACATCTTGGTTCCTGGGAGCGACAACAGACACAACTATACTAGAGGCTGATGCAGTTCTCTTAGAGCTCCAGGAGAGTAAAGACACCAAATCAAAAGAGGAACATCAAGAGAAATGAATGAACTTTGCTTAGTCCATTCACTCCTTTGTACGACTTGCATAGTAATCAAGAACACAATTTAAAAATTGTGAGTAAATGATTCAAAGAGTACATAATGAAAATTATAATTATAGCTCTTATTTGTTAGAATTTTCTTTAGCTGTATCACCCTCTTTTTCATACCCATTTTTCTCTTTGATAGTGTAAACTGTACTGAGAGATTCTACTGTTGAATAAATGTTTTGGTTCTCTCCGTGTGCACAACACTGTTCTAAATACCAAAGAAACAGCAGTAAATAAATTAGACAAAATTGCTTGCTTCATGAACCTTACCTTCAACTAGGGGAAAGAGACAAGTGAAATATATAATTAGATACTATATTTCACAAATAAGTGAAATAAATATATTAGTGATCTATACTAATGACAAAAATGAAGGGAGAGCTAAAGATGTGAAGTGACATTTTTCCAAAGAGAAGATACAGATGACCAGGAGGTCCATGGAAAGGTGCTCAACATCCTAGAAATGCAGTTCAAAACCACAATGAGATATCACCTCACAGCTGTTAGAATGACTATTATCCAAAAAACAAGAAACAAAGAGTGTTAGCAAGGATGTGGAATAAAAGAAACCCTTGTGCACTGTTGGTGGGAATGTCAGGTGGTACCACCACTGTGGAAACCAGTATGGAGATTCCTCAAAAAATTAAAAGGTTGAGCTACCAGCATTGTGCTTATGGATATTTACCTGAAGAAAATGAAAACACTTAAGTTAAAAATGTGTATGTGCCCCCATGTTCATTGTAGCTTTACAGTAGCCAAGATATGTAAATAACCTAAGTTGATGGATGAATAATAAAGATGTGCTAAATATATACATTGGAATATTAGCCATAAAAAAAAGAAAATCTTGCCATTTTTGACAACATGGATGGGCCTTGTAGGCATAATGTTAAGTGAAATAAGTCAGACACAGAAAGATATATGCCATATGATCTCATTTATATGTGGAATCTAACAACAACAACAAAAAGCTCATGGATATAGAGAATAGATTGATAGGGGGAATAAGGAGGATAAAATAGGTGAAGGGGTTTAAAGTATATACATTTTCAGCTATAAAATAAATCATGGAATGTAATGTATAGCATGGTGACTATAGTTAAAATACTGTATTATATATTTGCAAGTTACTGAGAAAATAGATCTTAAAAGTTCTTATAAGAAAAATTTGTGACTATGTATGATGACTATTTTATGTATAAAAATATAGAATCATGTTGTATATCTGAAATTAATATAATGTTGTATGTCAATTATATATATATATATATTTTTAAATCCTGGCAGGTGGCACAGTGCATAAGGCGTCGGCCTGTGAACCCAAAGGTTGCTGGTTCGATTCTCAGCCAGGGCACATAACCAGGTTGCAAGCCAGGTCTCCAGCCATTTCTATAACTGGAAGCAGGTGAAAGGCAACCATACATTGATGTCTCTCTCCCTCTCTGCCTCTTTCCCCTCCTCTCTCTCTATAAAAATAATAAATAAAATCTTTAAAAAAAAATAGCTAGACAAGAGTTAGATCCAACTATATCAATAATCATGTTAAAGTAATCATATATCAAAGATCAATTAAATGGCACAGGCTGTCCAACTGCATTAAAGAAACAACATTCAACTATGCTGCCCTGTAAGAAATCCACTTCACTATTTTTTCTTTATACCTTTACTATGAAATAACATCAATCTGAAAGTTGCAAAAACAGTACAGTTACTGTATACTCTTCATTCAGCTCTCCTAACAGACCCTTATAGAATCATGGTAAAATTATCAAAATTATGAAATTGATATTTATACAATATTATTAACTAAATTATAGAATTAACTTGAGTTTCATCAATTTTTCCATTAATGTCTTTCTTCTGTTTCAGGATTCAATCTAGGATCCCACATTGAATTATGTCATGTCTCTTTATTATTTTCCAGTTTGTGATGGTTCTTCAGTCTTTTGTTGTCTTTCTTAACCTAGACACAAAAAGCACTGTTACTTTGTAACATGTCTGTTAATTTGGGTTTGCCTGTTTTCTAATGATTAAATTGAAGTTACATGTTTTCGGAAAGAATACCACAGAAGCGATGTGCCCTTCCCAGTGTATAATAACATTGGGTAGGAGATAACACCAAGTCTGATGCTAACCTTGATCACTTATTTAACCTTGATCACTTGACATTTGCCAAGATTCTCCACATAAAGTTACTTTCCCTTTATGATTAATAAGTATCACAGGAGAACTACTTCAAGATTATATAAATAAACTTTCTCAAACTCCACCCATTCATTCACTTGTGAAACTTGCCTACAAGAAGTTATCCTAGAGTGTGTGCTTCATGGTAATTGTTATCTAAAATTCCATTTACGTTCATTAAGTGGAAAAGAAACCCACTTTGAGTATAAAAACACAAATCAGTCAAGAGAAAGAAAAATGATGTATCGTGCTAACATTAATCAAAAGTAGCTGGAGCTGACATGTTTATATCAGACAAAGTAGATTTTTAAGCAAAGACTATTACCAGGGATAAGGAAGGTCACTTGATAATGATGAAATAGATCAATTCATCTTAAAGATATAATCATCCTGAATTTTTACATACCTAAAATCAAAGCTTCAACATACATGAAATAATGAAAAAAAAAAATATATATATATATATATATATGTATGTACAACTATAGTTGGAAGTTTAGGATATTTATAGAATATATTTAGAATATATTCTATATATTCTAGAATATATTTAGGATATTTATAGAATATTTAGGAAGTATAAGGATATTTATATCCTTCTCTTAATAATTGATAGAAAAGTACATAGGCCTGGCTGGTGGCTCAGTGGATAGGTGCCAGCCTGTGAACCCAACGGTTGCTGGTTTGATTTCTTGTCAGGGCACATAATTTGTAAGCCAGGTCTTCAGCCAGGTCCGTAGCTAGATGCAGGTGAAAGGCAACCATACATTGATGTTTCACTCCCTTTCTTCCTCCCTCCCTGCCCTTCTCTCTAAAAGTAATGAAAGAAAATCTTTAAAAAACAAAACACAAAAAGTAAAAAAGTAAATAAAGGTATGTTAAAAAAAAGTACATAAAAGTTTGTAAGGATACAGTAGATTTGAATAGAGTAATCAACCAGTTAGCCTTAATTGACATTTATAGAACACAACCAAACAACAGGAAAATAATCATTGTTTTCAGGTACACATGGAAGAATATTTACAAAAATAGGCCATATTTACCAGCCATGAAACAATTCTCAGACTTCCGACCAAGATGGAGGCATAGGTAGACACAATGCATCTTCCTCCACAACTAAGAAAGTATACATCTACCTCAAAACTAGAGACAGTAGAAATTCCATAAAACCCAAGATACACAGAAGTCCGACAAACAAAGAAAAGATATTTATCCAGACGGGTAGGAGGGGTGGAGCAAGGACAAAGAGGACTGACTGGTTTGGTGGTGAGGTTTGGCCACATGGCAGCTGTGGCAAACTACGGCTATGGTTGGCTCACTGAAAACAGTAACACATGAAAAAATGTAGGGACACCTGGGGAGTGCACCCAGCATCAGACTGCTAGACTCACAGTTCCAGTGCCAGGTAGAAAATAAAAGTCTCATTGATTCTGACAGTGAAAACCACTGAGCATTTGGGTGGAGAAAGAAACTGCCAGTCTCTCAGCAGAGTCCCTTTGTTTAGAGGTCACCAAAGTCCTAGAACATCCACAGACTCACTCACTCTGGGAACCACAGTTAGGGTACCTGCTAGAGAGGTACTAGTGTTATCAGGGAAACAGGAAAGGTGCCTGGAAAAGGCTCAAGTGCTGAGCAAGCAGCATTGTTCCCTCTCAGTTCCCTTCTCCACATACAGAGCCACAACATGGGGAAACTGGTCACCCAGTAGTTACACATACCTAAGGATCCACTCCATACAACTTTAACAGATGCGACAGGTCTACCTATAATAAATGCAAATACAGGAAGAGGCTGTCAAGTTGAGGAGACAGAGACGTATGGCCCAAAAAATGAAACAGATCAAGGTTTCAGTGGGAGAATAAAGTGATGAGGAGATAGTCAACTTAATAGATACAGAGTTCAAAATGCGGGTGATAAAGATGTTCACAGATCTGACAGATATGCTTCAGTATGACAAACACAAAAGGGAAAAAATGAAGGCTTTTCTAAGTGAAACAAAGGAAAATCAACACAAAACCAATGGTGAAAGGAAAGAAATGAAATTTCAAATCAATGATTTGGAACATAGGGAAGAAATAAATAGTTAACCAGTACAGAATGAGGAAATAAGGATTGGAAAAAAGGAGAGGCTTAGGAACCTCTGAGATGACTTTAAATGTTCCAACATCCAAATCATAGGGGTGCCAGAAGGAGAAGAGGAAGAACAAGAAATTAAAAACTTGTGTGAAAAAATAATGAAGAAAATTTTCCTAATTTGGTGAAGGAAACAGACATACAAGTCCAGGAAGCACAGAGTCCCAAAGAAGCTAGACCCAAATAGGACTACACCAAGACACATCATAATTAAAATGCCGAAGGTTAAAAATAAAGGGAGAAGCCCTGGCTGGTGGCAAAGTGGATAAGGCGCCAACCGGGGAACCCAAGGGTCGCTGGTTCGATTCCCACTCAAGGCACATAACCAGGTTGTAAGCCAGGTCTCCAGCCAGGTCCCCAGCTGGAGGCAAGTGAGAGACAACCATACAGTAATGTTTCTCTCCCTTTCTTCCTCCTTCCCTTCTCTCTAAAAATAATGAATAAAATCTTAAAAAAAAAAAAAAAAGATAAAAAGAGAATCTTAAAAGCAGGAGGAAAAAAAGAAGAGTTAACCTACAAAGGGGTTCCTATTAAGATTATCTGCTGATTTCTCAAAAGAAGCTTTGCAGGCAAGAAGGGTCTGGCAAGAAGTATTCAAAGTGATAAAAAGCAAGGGCTTACAATCAAGATTATTCTACCCAGCAAAACTGTTTTTTTTTTCCATTTTGTCAAGATTTTATTTATTATTTTTAGAGAGAGGGGAAGGGAGAGAGAGAGAGACATCAATGTATGGTTGCCTTTCACCTTTCTCCAGCTACGGACCTAGCTGAAGACCTGGCTTGCAACCTGGTTATGTGTGCCCTGGCTGGGAATTGAACCAGCAACCTTTGGGTTCGCAGGTGCCTATTTACTGTGCCACCAGCCAGGGACGCAAAACTGTCCTTTAGATTGGAAAGGCAGATAAAATGCTTCCTAGACAAGGTAAAGCTAAAGGAGTTAATCATCACCAAACCATTTATGAAATGAAATGTTAAAGGAACTTAAGAAAAAGATCAAAACTATGAACATTAAAATGACAACTCACAACTATCAACAACAGAATCTTAAAAAATAAAACAAACAAGCAGAATAGGATCAGGATCATAGGTATAGTGATCATTGGGAGGGTTATCAGCTATGAGGGGGAATGGGGAGAAATGGGGAAATGGTGCAGGGATCAGGAAACGTAATTGGTGGATACAAGATAGACAGGGGGAAGTTAAGTATAACAGAAGAAAGGGTGAAATCAGGGAACTTATATGCACAACCCATGGACATGAACTAAGTGGGGTGTGATTACTGGAGGGAAGGTGGATCCTGGGTAGAAGGGAGCAAAGAAGAAAGAAACTGGGACAACTGTAATAGCATAATCAATAAATTATACTTTTTTAAAAAATAAGGAAAAAAAAGAGTGGGAGGGCAGGCATCCCTGTCTTGTTCACAATTTGGGGAGAAATATATTTGGTTGCTGCCTGTTGAGTATGATGCTGGTTGTGAGCTTGTTGTGTTTGGGCTTTATGTTGGGGTCTGTTCCCTTTATTATCACTTTGCTGGGAGTTTTTGTCATAAATGTGTGCTGGATTTTATCAAGTGTTTTTTCTTCACCTGTTGATGTAATTGTGTGATTTTCATACTTTGTTCTGCAGATATACCAATGTTGCATCCCTGGAATAATAACAGAACAGAACAGAACAGAACAAAAATTCAGGAAGATTCAAATTATATAAAGTAGTTTTCTGACCACAAATGTAATACCTTTTAGAAATTTAAAACATGAGTATATTACTACAGACTTTAAAAAGATAACAAAGTAAGAGAAGTTATAAACACCATTAAGTCAATAAAATCAACTTTGATTAAATGGATGAATTCCTTAAAAGAAACAAACTATGTTCATGGAGGAAATAGATAACCTGAATAGTACTCTGTCTATTAAAAGAAATGGAGTAAGTGAAAACTATCCCACTAAGAACACTCCAGGCTCACATGGCTTCAACTGCTGAATTCTGCCAAACATTTAAGTAAAATGCAATACCAACTTTACACAGTCTTAAAAGAAACAAAGAGATACACTTCCCAAATCACACTATGAGGCCATCATTATCCTGATATATCATAGAAAATTAAACTACAAACCAACATCCCTCAGGAACACAGATTCAAAAATTCTTAAAATTTCAGGAGATAGAATCCAACAATATAAAAAAATTATAATATATCACAACCAGGGGGAATTGTCCTAGGAATGTACCAGTAGTTCAGCTGTCAAAATATAATCAATGTAAGTTATCAAGTCAACAGAATAAAGATGAAAAAACATAATTATCTCAAGAGATGCAGAAAAAGCAATGGAAACATTCTGATACAAATCATGATGAAAGCGCTCAGCAAACCAGAAAAAAGAGAACTTGCTTACTCTAATTAAAAAAAAAAAAAAAAATTACAAAAGAAAATCTACAGCTAATATCATACTTAAAGGTTAAAGATTGAATGATGTCTTCCTGAAATCATGAACAGGGCAAAAGAATGCTCTTAAACATCCCATTCAACATCATATTGGAGATTTTAGGCACTGAAATAAAACATAAAAGAAAGGAAAACCAGATTGGAAAGCAGGAACAAAAAATTGCTCCTATCACCAACACAATTGTCTACACAGAAAATCCTCCTGGATCTACCACAAAAGCTTTTGTAACTAATAAATAAGTTTAATAAAGCTGCAAGATACAATATCAATATAGAAAAACCAACTGTATTCACTTGATAGCAACTAAACATATGAAAAAATGGTCAACATAATGCAAATTAAAATCACAATGAGGTATCACTCCATAGCTATCAGATAGGCTAAATTAAAAAAAAAAAAAAAAAAATTAACAAGTACAATGACACCGGATCTTGGCAAAAGTGCACAGAACCTAGATAAGTTACACATTGATAATGGGAAAATAATGCAATACAGCCATTTTGAAAATAATTTGATATTCTCTTTAAAAAATTAAACACAAATACCTTAGGACCCAGCAATTGTACTATTGGGCATTTATTCCAAAGAAATAAAAACAAGTTCACGCAAAAACTTGTACACAAATGCATAGCAGTTTTATTTGTGAAAACCCCCGTAATGAAAAAACCCATACATACTTCAAAGTTAAAACAGTCAACAAACTGATAATCCACAGGTAGCCCATCGACTGCTACTGAGCAGTGAAAAGGAATAAACTATTGTTACACGTGACACCTTGTAGAAAAATTATGCTGGGTAAGAAAAAAAGCCCATCTCAAAAGTTTACATACGGTATTGATCCATTCACATAACATTCTTGAAATAACAAAATTATAAAAATAAAGAACAATAAATAAATAAATAAATAAATATTAAAGAACAGATTAGTAGTTGTTGGTAGAGGTTGGAGAAAAGCAGGGCAAGAAAGCTATGGCCAAAAAAAGATAGTATGAGGGATCCTTGTGATGTACAGTAACTGATTTTTACATCATGAATGTACACATGATAAAACTAGACAAATACAAACACAAACACATTCAAATCAGTCCATGTAAAACTGGTAAGTTCTGAGTACGATGGTACTGATGTAAATTTCCTGGTTGTGATACTGGTTATGTAAGATACTATAATATTACACATCAGGAAAGCTGATTCAGTAAAGGGTATAATTAATCTTGAAATTATTTCTAACAACTTTAATGTGAATCTACAATTATGTCAACATAAAGTTTTGTAAGGCCAATAAATGTTATCGTGTTTCATATATAAGGTGTATATATATAGTCAAAGCTTTTTTGGTAGTTTGTCATATTATCTTTAACACTTTTTGATGATTTATGAAATATAACCACAAGTATTTAAAATATGTTGGCACTGTAAATTATACTCTTTAAATTTCAGTTTCTGATTGTTGCTAGTATTAATAGGCATACAATATATGTATACATATACATATATATATATATATATACACCTTATATATGAAACACGATAACATTTATTGGCCTTACAAAACTTTTATGTTGACATAATTGTAGATTCACATTAAAGTTGTATAATTTAAATATATATATATATATATATATATATATATAAAATTTAGTAAGAATAACCCTGAAGTTGCTAAGAAATTCCCAACAAACTATCTACATTTGCTGAAGTCCAACTAAATTGATTTTCAACAAAAATTATAACACAATGTGTAACATTTTCTTTCATCTTCTTTATAATTCCTAAAAGTCCTTTAATAAACATGAATTTCTATTTTTGCTTTATCCCTTCACCTAATTTACTCAGACCCCTACTTCCACCTAGATGTCAGCCTGTTCTGTGTATCTATGAGTCTGCGTCTATTTTGTTTTAGCAAAAACAAAAACAAAATACCACCTCATAGTCAAATAACAATATGGTGATTAACAGAGGGGAAGAGAGATGGTGGAGGGAGAAGAGGGTATAGGGGGATAACTGGTAATGTTAGGTGACTTTACTTGAGGTGGTAAACACATAATACAATATATAGATGATGTGTTATAAAATTATACACCTGAAACCTATATTACTTTATTAACCAATGTTAAAAAAAAGGCCACAGGAACTGCCCAATTTCAGAAATAATGTTATTCCTAAGGGGGGAGGGAAGGGGACACCTAAGATCATCTATTTAATAAGTTATTTTAGCAACTATGGTTTGGATATTTCTAACCTCATTTTCATCTTTCCTTACAAGTTTTTGGATACATGTGAATTTCTTTTACTAATGAACAAAATGTAGGTTCGAAAGAAAAATTCAAGAAATAGAAGTACATGCAGAAAAAAGTAAAATTTCACAACACTGTAAAAATAATTTTTAAAAAATCAGAGGGGTCGAGGGAGCGGAAGGTGGGGTCAGAAAGGGACGGGTTTAGTCAAGGAGCTAGTAGGAATGACCCATGGATATAGACAACAACAGACAAGGGATTAAATGTAAGAGAGAGGATAGGGTGGGTCGGACAGGGGAAAGCATGCGGGGAGGGGGAATGAAACAATTTTAATACAACAACAAGAAATTAATTTTTAAAAATTTTAAAGATTTTATTTATTATTTTTAGAAAGAGATAGGGGCAGAATGGGAGAAAGATATCAATGTATGGTTGCCTTTCACCTGCCGCCAGCTATGGACCTGGCTGGAGACCTGGCTTGCAACCTGGTTATATGCCCTGACTGGGAATTGAGCCAGCTACCTTTGGGTTTGCAGGCTGGCAACTTATCCACCTGTGCTACCAGCCAGGGCCCAGAAATTAATAAAATTAAAAAAAAATCAATTATATGCCTATTAATACTAGCAACAATCAGAAACTGAAATTTAAAGAGTATAATTTACAATGCCAACATATTTTAAATACTTGTGGTTATATTTCATAAATCATCAAAAAGTGTTAAAGATAATATGACAAACAACCAAAAAAGCTTTGACAAAAACTGTCCAAGGTTTACCCATTGACAACTACACACAAAATGCTGCTGAAATAAATTAAATAAGAAACAAATGGCAAGCTACACTATGATCATGAATTTAAAAATTCAATATAATCTTAATTATTCCTCAAACTGATTTACAGGTGTTTTGTAATCCCAATTCTAACACCAGCAGACATTTCGGTCAAAATTAAAAAGCTGATTCTAAAATTTATAAGGGAAGGCAAAAGCCCTAGAGGAGCCAAAACAACTTTAGAAAACAACAAAGTTGGAAGACTAACACCACACAATTCAAGTCTTACTTCAAAGCTTAGCAGGAGACAATGTAACATGTGCATAAAGACAGTCAAGCTACTAAACAGAAGAAGAAATTAAAAAACAGACCCACATATAAATGTTCAAATTATTTTCCAATTTTTTATAGTGTGCTAAATACACATAACAGAAAATTTACTATTTTAACCATTTTGAAATATACAATATACTGAGTAGTCATATTATTATGCACCCATCACCACCAGAACTCTTTTCACCTTCCCAAAATGAAACTCTATACCCATAAAACAATAAATTCCCATTTCCTCCTTTCCCCTCAAAATCCTTGGTAACCACCCATCTACTTTCTGCCTCTGTGAATTTAACTACTCTAAGTAACACTTGTTAAGTGAAATCAGTTTTTGTCTGTTTGTATTTTTATCTGACTCATTTCACTTAGGTTCCTCAAGGTTCCTCCATGTTGTTGCGTGCATCTGAACTTTCTTCCTTTCAAAAGCTGAATAATATTCCATTGTATGTATACTACGTTATGCTTATCCATTATTCTGGTGATCTGTATCTTCCATCTGAAGTAAGTTTCCTATAGACAGCATATAGTTGTCTTTTTGTTTTTCTTTTAAACTTTTCAGGAAATCTGCAGTATGTCTTTTAACTGGACTTTAATCCATTGACTTTTAAAGTAATGACTTCAGTCATTTTGACATTTGTTTTCTATGTAGCTTACATATATGTTTGTCCTTTATTTCTGATATTACTATCTTTTGTTTAGTTGATATTTTGCAACAAAACATTTACGTCCTTTTTTCACTCCTTTTGCCTATATTTTTTGGCTATGTTTTTAATTTCTTTTTTATTGTTGTTATGTTATATTCATCTGATCTTTCCCCCTCTGCTCTCCTCTTTCCCAACCTCTTTATCACCCCCCCAACAGTCAATCCCCGCTGTTGTTCGTGTCAATGGGTTACCCATGCTAGTTCCTTGACTAAACTGTTCCCCCTCTTTGCCTCCCTCTCTTCCTCCCCCTTGCCCCTCCCCTCTGCACACTGAAGGTCTGGTCCTTGTATTCATGTCTCTGGTTCTGTTTTGTTTGTTTGTTGATCATTAGTCTCCTGTATTAAGTGAGAACATGTGGTATTTAATTTTTGCTGCCTAGCTTATGTCACTAAGCATAATACTCTCCAGTTCCATCCATGTTAGCACAAACGTTAGGAGTTCTCTTTCTGCTGCATAGAATTCCATTGTGTAAATGTACCAAAGTAGGTTGTTTGAAGCACTTGGCTATTGTAAATAGTGCTGCTGTGAACATAGGGTTGCATAGGTACTTCTGAATTGGTGTTTCAGAATTCTTTGGGTATAATCCTAGCAGTGGAATCACTAGGTCATAAGGCAGTTTCATTTTTAGTTTTTTGAGGAAATTCCATACTGTTATCCATAGTGGCTGCACCAGTCTGCATTCCCACCACCAATACACTGGGGTTGCTTTTCTCCACATCCTCTCCACCACTTGTTGTTCGTTGATGATGGCCATTCTGACAGTTGTGAGGTGGTACCTTACTGAAGTTTTAATTTGCAGCTCTCTGATGGCTAGTGATGTTGAGCATTCTTTCATATGACTATAAGCCCTTTGTATGTCTTCCTTGGAGAAGAGTCTGTTGAGGTCCTTTGCCCATTTTTTAATCAAGTTGTCTTCCTGGTGTTGAACTGTATTAGTTCTTTATATATTTTGGAGATCAAACCTTTGTCTGAGGTGTTACTAGCAAATATGTTTTCCCATATGGTTGGTTCCCTTTCTTTGTGCTTAGGTTTTCTTTGGCTGAGCAGAAACTTTTCAGTTTGATGTAGCCCCGTTTATTTGTTCCTTTATTTTGTTGCCTTGGGAGATACTTCAGTGAAAAATTTATCTGCAATTTTTTTGCCTATTTTTCTTCTAGGCTTTTATGGTGGCACTGCTTATGTTTAATTCTTTTATCCATCTTGAGTTTACTCTGATGTATCATGTAAGTTGGTGATCTAGTTTCATTTTTTTGCATGTGCCTGTCCAGTTCTCCCAAAACCACTTGCTGAAGAGGCTATGTGCACTCTATTTTATGTTCCTTCCCGCTTTGTCGAATATTAGTTGCCCATAGAGTCTTGGGTTTATTTCTGGGCTCTCTATTCTTTTCCTTTGATCGTTTTTCCTTTCTTGCCCCAGTACCAAGCTGTTTTGATTACTATGGCTTTGTAATGTACCTTGATATCTGGTATTGTAATTTCTCTTGCTTTGTTCTTTCTCAGGATTGCTGTAGCTATTCAGGATCATTTTTGGCTCCACATGAATTTTGTAAGTGTTTATTCTAATTCTGTGAAATACGATGCTGGTATTTTAATGGGGACTGCATTGACTCTGTAGACGGCTTTGGATAGTATGGATATCTTAATGATGTTAATTCTTCCCAACTGTCAACATGGTATATGCTTCAATTTATTTGTATCTTCCTTAATTTCTTTCTTCAGTTTCTGTGTTCTGTAATTTTCTGAGTACAAGTCCTTTACTACCTTAAGTTTATTCCTAAGAACTTTATTCTTCTTGTTGCTGTGGTAAATGGGATTTGTTTTATAGCTTCTATCTCTATGGTTCTTTGTTGGTGTATAAAAATGCATTCAATTTCTGGATATTGACTTTGTATCCAGCTATTTTGCCAAATTCAGTTATTAGGTAGGGTAGTTTTATATTGGAATCTATAGGGTTTTCTATGTACACTATCATGTCATCTGCAAGTAATGACAGTTTTACTTCCTTTTTTTCAATTTGGATACCTTTGATTCTTTTTTCTTGTCTGCTTATTGTGGCTAGAACTTCCAAGACAATGTTGAATAGAAGTGAAGTGAGTGGACACCCTTGTCTTGTCTCTGATCTTAAGGGAAAGGCTTTCAGTTTTTGTCTGTTGAATATAATGTTAGCTTCAGGTTTCACATATATGGCCTTTATTATGTTGAGGTATGTTCCCTCTATTACCATCTTGCTGAGGGTTTTTATCATAAATGGTTGCTAGACTTTATAAAATGCTTTTTCAGCACCTATTAATATGATCATATGGTTTTTGTCTTTCAGTTTGTTTATGTAGTGTATTACATTTATTGATTTGCAAATAATGAACCATCCTTGCATCCTTGGGATGAATCCCACTTAGCCATGCTGTATGATTTTTTAAATATATTGCTGGATCCAGTTTCCAAATATTTTGTCGAGAATTTTCAAATCTAAGTTCATCAGAAATACTGGCCTGTAGTTTTCTCTCTTTGTTGGCTCTTGACTTAGTTTTGGGATTAGAATAATATTGGCCTCAGAAAAAGTGTTTTTGGAGTCTTCCCTCTTCTTGAATATTTTGGAATAGTTTGAGGAGGATGGTAATTAGTTCTTCCCTAAATGTTTGGTATAATTCACCTGTGAAGCCATCTGAACCAGGGCTCTCGTGCACTGAAGTTTTTTGATTACTTCTTCAATTTCACTAGTTGTTATTGATCCATCAGGCTTTCTACATCTTTTTTTTTTTTTCCTTTTAAATACACACATTTATTTATTTAAACAATTTTATTTATTATTTTTATGGAGAGGGATAGGGAGAGAGACAGAGAGGGAGAGAGACATCAATGTACGGTTGCCTTTCACCTGCCTACAGCTACAGACCTGGCTGGAGACCTGGCTTGCAACCTGGTTACGTGCTTTGGCTAGGGAATCGAACCAGTGACCTACGGGTATGCTGGCCAGCACCTTAGCCACTCTGCTACTTCTTCTTGATTGAGTTCTGATATGTTACACATTTCCTGCAGTATGTCCATTTCACCCAGGTTGTCAAATTTCTGATCCTATAATTGTATGTAGTAATTTCTTATAATCCTTTGTATTTCGATGGTATCGGTTGTGACTTCAGTAGTTTCTGATTTTATTTGAGTCCTCTCTCTTTTTTTCTTGATGAATCTAGTTAATGGTTTGTCAATTTTGTTTATCTTTTCAAAGAACCAGCTTCTGGATTTTTTTGATCCACTGAATTGTGCTTTTAGTCTCTATGTTGTTTAATTCTACTCTGACCTTAATAATTTCCTTCCTTCTGCTTGCTCTGGGCTTTGTTTTTTGTTACTGTTCTAGTTCTTGAAGCTTTTTGGTAAAGTTGTTTATATGAGTTTCTTCTAGCCTTCTTAGGTAGGCCTGTATTGCTATGAATTTCCCCCTGAGGACTGCCTTTGTGGTGTGAATTCATTTTTATTTGTTTCCAGATACTTTTTAATTTCTTCTTTGATCTCAATACTAACCCATTCATTACTTTATAGCATGTTATTCAGTCTCCATGAATTGCATTATTTTTCAGATTTTTTCCTTGATATTGGTTTCTAGTTTCAAGCCATTGTGAACTGAGAAGACAGTTGGTATGATTTCAATTTGTGGAGGCTTGTTTTGTGTCCTACTTGTGGTCTATCTTTGAGAATATTCCAGGTGCATTAGGGAAGAATGTGTATTTTGCTTCTGTGGGGTGAAAAGTTCTGTATATGTCAGTTAAGTCCATCTCATCTAGAGTGTTGTTCAGTGCTACAATATCCCTGGAGTTTTTTTGCTTGGAAGATCTGTCCATTGTTGATAATGGGGTATTAAAATCCCCTACTATTAGTGCATTGCTGTCTATATTCTTAAAGTCCTCCAAGATTTTCTTTATATATTTGGGTGCTCCTATGTTGGATGCATATATATTTGTAAGGGTTATGTCTTCTAGATGGATTATTCCCTTAAGTATTATGAAATGCCCTTTTTTGTCTCTTTTTATGTTCTTCATTGTGAAATCTGTTTTGTCTAATATAAGTATTGCTACCCCAGCCTTTATTTCATATCCATTTACTTGAAATATATTTTTCCATCCCTTCACTTTCAGTCTGTGTCAATCTTTTGTTCTGAGGTAGGTCTCTTGCAGACAGCATATATGTGGGTCATGTTTTCTTATCCATTCAGCTACCCTATTTCTTTTTATTGATGTGTTTAATCCATTTACATTTAAGGTTATTATTGAGAGGTACTTCTTCATTGACATTTTTCCCCTTTGTTCCTGTATTCCTCTCTGCCTTGCTTTGATTAATCTTTTTAAAGCAGGCCTTTTAACATCTTTTGCAGTGCTGGTTAGGAGAAGGTGTATTCTTTTAGCCTTATTGTGTCTGGGAAACTCCTTATTTCACCTTCCATTTTGAAAGAAAGCCTTGTTGGGTACAGTATTTTTAGTTGCAGGCCTTTGTCTTTCATTACTTGGAATATTTTTTGCTGCTCCCTTCTGGCTTGTATTGTTTTTGTTAAGAAATCATTTGATAACGTTATTGGAGCTCCCTCATATGTTATTTGCTGTTTCTCTCTTGATGCTTTTAGAGTTCTTTGTCTTTGAAGTTTGGCATTTTAATTATGATGTGTCTTGAAATGGGCCTGTTTGAGTTAATCTTCATTGTGACCCTCTGTGCTTCCTGAACTTGCATGACCCTTTTGCTCATCATTTAAGGAAGTTTTCTATAATTACTTTTTCAAACAGGTTTTCTATCCCTTGCTTCTCTTCTCCTTCTGGTATCCTAATGATATGGATATTGTTGTGTTTCATGTTGTCCTGTATCTCTCTTAAAACCTCTTCAGTCTTTTTTAGTCTTTTTTCATTTTGTTGCAATGTTTGGTTATTTTTCCCCCAGTTATCCTCCAATTCACTGATCAGGTCCTCTGTTTCATCTAACCTGCTTTGAATTCCTTCTATTGTGTTCTTCAATTCTGGGACGGTGTTCTTCATTTCCTTCTGGTTCTTACTGATGGTTTCTATGTCCTTTTTAATGCTGCTGTAATTTTCAGTAAGTTCCTTTTAGTTGCCCTGGAGTTCTTTGTAATATTCTTTGAGCTCTGGCAACTCACTGAGTTTTCTTATAATGATTCCTTTGAATTCCATGTCTGATAGCTTGCTTGTTTCTGTTTCATTTTTCAAGCTGTCTAGTGGTTCTTCCTTTCCTTTTGGTGATGAACTGTTCCTTCTTCTCCCCATGCTGGGTGTCTGTTGCTTGTTTTTATTTCTTGGATTAATCCGTTTTCACTCCCTGTCTTCATGGAGTGCCCTTTTGTATTATATTTGTGGGGTTCAGTGGTGCATTCTCCTAGATTTCCTTAACTTGTTGCCTTTGGAGTTGCCCTTTATGTCATTAATTTGGGCATTCTGATTGTATTTTAAATTTGTTTTATGTGTTACTACTTTCACTCCCGTTGGCTGATTAAGAGACACTCCTTTAATCACATCTCATATACTGTTATTGAGCTGCTCCTAAAACAGAACCACCAGTCCAGACAATATAACCACAACTTCAAAGATATCTTACTCCCTTAATCCCACTTTTGATTGCATATGAGCCTAGCTACATATCCATACCCTTCAAGGTAACTCCTGCCCTTAATCACACCATCAGCTACAAATGAGCCAGTCTTAATAAGGATGTAGATATGGTAAGACTATTATAGTAAGAGGGGGAAAATTATTAAGTTGACTAAAGTATAGATAACTTTGAAGGGTGCCAAGGGGTTCCAAAGATAATGGGGATGCGAGAGAGAAAGCCAACTTTACCTCATATAGAAATGGGGTGGGAAAAAATCAGAATGCCTCGAGTGCAAGTGAACAGTATTAAGCCTAATCAGAAGTTATATGTACTTGTATTTGCATATATATACCTATAGACAGATACTGTATGAGGGAATAAATGTAAGGAAGACTACTATTATAAGGAAGTTGACTTAGAAATAGTAGTGACAAAGGAAAAGAAGAAAAGAAAAAAAATGGGGCGGAAGAAGAAGAAAGAGAAAAAAAGAAAAGAAAAAAGAGGGAAGAGGAAACAATAGGAAAGAGAAAGGTAAGAAAAACAGAAAAGGGAAAAAGAAAACAGTAAAAAATATATTTAAAAAAGGATTAAACAAAAATGTGAAGTTTTGCCACAGCACTGTCAACAATGTATGAGCTATAATTTCTATGTGTGAGATGGGAGTGCAAGGTACAAAAGAGAAAAAGAGAGATTAGGAGGTGTTTGAAGAAAGAGGAGGTAGTTTATAACTATGTTTTAAAGCTAAGGTTATAAATTTGCCGCATTTACCTTCCTGCCCACCCTCAATGTACAATGATTGGTCAAAGTGGAGCGAGGGTAAGTGTGTTTTTTAGCAGAAAAAAGAATGCTTAGCACCTAGCAGTGCACCCAGAAAACAAAGCTTTAAGAGGCTGGGGAGGGGAAGAGTACTTAGATTGAGGATTGGAAATGAGTTGTAGCAGGAGAGTAAATAAACTTTAAAACAAGAATAGGGGCCCTGGCTGGTGGCTCAGTGGATAAGGAGCCGGCCTGAGAACCCAAATTTCACTGGTTAGATTCCCAGCCAGGAAACATAATAACCAGGTTGCAAGCCGGGTCTCCAGCCAGGTCCATAGCTGGAGGCAGGTGAAAGGCAACCTTACACTGATGCCTCTCTCTCCCTCTCTCCGTTTCCCTCTCTTTAGAAATAATAAATAAAATCTTTAAAAATAAATAAATATATAAAACAAGAATAGAAAAGGGATATTGGGTAGTTAAGTGAATTTAGAGAAGGGAGGACTAAAAATATGGGATTTGGGATACACTATGATATAAACACCATTTACTTAAAATGTGCCAACTATGAGGGCTGGAAGTGACTTTTGAAAAGGTTATGTTAGGGATTAATAGTTCATGTAGCTCTTGGTGTAACTCAGGTACTTTAGATTAGCAGCAATCTATTTCCTGGGTCTATCTCTTACACTTGATCAAGTCTCTGCAGTCTGGAGTCAGGCTGTGGGGCTATGGAGTAGCAGGGCCTATGGCTGTCACAGTCAGAACTGGTCCTGAGTGCCATGCCTCCTTGTAGGCTAAGCCTCCAGTAGACTAGCTGGGTTTTCACACTGCCAACATTTTGGGGCCCTCCCTTCTCTTGCTCATTCTGTGTGAAGAACTGCAGAGTGATTCTGTGGTGTGGAGGGCCCCATGCCCTCCAGCTCCTCAAGGATTTGCTGTCTGTGATGAGCGCCAAGTTCTGTGGGAAGCCCCACACAGTGTGCAGTTGATGGCTACCCCTCCCTTGCCAGCTCTTTGAGGAGGTTTTCACCATTTGCAATGGATGCCACTAGTTGCAGCAAGTTCCACTCTTACGCAGTTTCAAGCTGCAATTTCTGTGGGAGCCTCTGGGATTGTGTGGGTGTGCGGGGTTGGGCCTCCCTTCTCACTCAGGCTCCAAGCTGCCCTCTCTCAGGGTGGCAAGACAGCACAGTTTTCCACCTTCACGCTGCCCTGGCCAGTGCACTCCTGCTCCAGCTCCGCTCCAGCTCATGGCTGGTCTCCCCTTCCACCTCTGGCCCCCGGCAGTGCTTCCCCTCTCTCAACCTCAGGATTGCGGCCCTCCCCATGTAGGAGTTCAATTCCTCAATTCTCCCAGTTTGCACTCACTGTCCACTCTTCACTACTCAGATTTCTAGTCACCAGGGAGTCTGAAGCTGTCTTCAGTCAGAGCTGCCTTTCTAGGTGAGCCGCCACTGCCCAGAGTTGACCTTGGCCCACTGGCCTGGCCAGTTCAGAACTGTCTCACCTGCTCTCCTGTAGACCCTTGCAGCCTCTGGGCTGTGCTCCCCTGAATCCAGATGCTTATCGCTCTAATTTGATGAGACTTGCTCCCTACCCTATCCTTCAGCTACTCTGGCACTTGAGAACACCTTCAGCACTGCCCTCTACTCTCGTCATCTTTGAAATCTCTATGTTTCATTTTAAGAGAGAATCATTTTTTTAAATATAATTTTATTGTTGTTGTATTACATCCATCCCCTTTTTGTTCCCCTCTGTCCCCTTCCCCACCCACCCATTCCCCCACAAAGTCAATCCTACATGTTATCCATGTCCATGATTCCTCCATACTAGGTTCTTGTCTAAACTGTTCCCCTTCTCTGCCTCTTCTTCCCTCTCCCCTCTTCTCTCTGCCCACTGACAGCCTATTCACTGTATTCATATTTCTGGTTCTGTTTTGCTTGTTAGTTTTGTTCATTATTGTCCTGTAATGGGTGAGATCATACAGTATTTGTCCTTCACTGACTGGCTTATTTCACTAAGCATAACACTTTCCAGTTCCATCCATGTTGTTGCAAAGGGTAGGAGTTCCTTCTTTCTTTCTGCTGTGTAGTATTCCATTGTGTAAATGTACCAAAGGTTTTTGATCCAATCATCCACTGATGGGCACTTAGGCTGTTTCCAGCACTTGGCTATTGTAAATAGTGCTGCTATGGACATAGGGCTACATAGGTTCTTATGAATTGGTGTTTCAGGATTCATTTTTTAAAAAAGGTTTTATTTATTTTTAGAGAGAGGGGTAGGGAGAAAGAGGAGAGAAACATTAATGTGTTGCTGTCTCTCACACCCAACTCGGGACCTGGCCAGGAAGCCAGGCATGTACCTGGACTGGTAATTGAACTGGTGACACTTTGCTTCACAAGCCATTACTCAATCCACCAAGCAACACCACCCAGAGTGCTATTTTCTTTATGATCATTATGGGGATAATATTTAAAATGAAAGTTAAGACATTCTAATTTGAATTTACCATTCCTTTCCTTTAACAGCTCCATCCTTATCCCTTTCTCTTACTATCACAAAATTACATTTTTATACATTGTGTCTAAAAACATAAGTAATTATTTTACACACATTAGTCTCAAATTACGTAAAATTAAAATGTGGCATTACAAACAGAAGTTGCAATGATACTAGTTTTTAGATTAATATTTTTAATTAGTCTTTAAATCCTGTAGAAACTGAGTTTTAAATCGTTATTACAATAATACCAGCTTTTATCATTGCTCATGCATTTACCTGTATAATGATCTTTCTTTCTTCATATACCTTCAAATTATTATCTAGTATCCTTTCAGTTCAACATGCAAGACGGGAACATTTCCTGCAGAGCTGATTTGTTGGTAACAAACTTCCTCAGCGTTTTATCCAGGGACGTGTTAATTTCTCCTTTAAAAAATAGTTTTGCCGAATAGAGGATTCTTAGTTGAGGTTTCTTCCTTCTTCTAGCCCACTTGGCCCACTGCCTTCTGGCCTCCAAAGTTTTTGATGAGATTTCTATCTGCTTATCTTATTGAGGATCCTTTATATGTAATAAGTGGCTTCTCTACTGCAACGTTCAAAATTCTGTCGTTGGGTAGTTTATTATATATATGCGCCAGGTGTGAGTCTCTTATTAGTTCATCTTGTTTGGAGTTTGTTGACTTTCTTGGATGTTTATATTCTGTCTGCCCTTTTTTCTCCTTCTACTTCACAATGCATATGCTGGTCTGCTTGGTGGTGTCCCAAAGGTCCCTTTAGTTCACTTTAATCTTGTTTGTCAGATCTGATAATTTCCAATAGTTCTATCTGTAAAATGCTGATTCTTTCTTCTACCTTTACAAATCTGCCTTTCAATTTTCTTAGTGAATGTTTCATTTCAGTTATACTTTTAGGTCCAGAATTGTTTTGTTTTGAGACTTTCCTATTGATATTTTCATTTTGTTTACACATTATTTTCTTGACTTCTTCCACATCTTTTCTTGATTACTTGAACATCTTTAAGACAGCTGTTCTAGTCTTTGTCTAGCAAATCTTTCCATCAGATCTTTTATAGTAAGTTTTCTTTGAATGGATCTCACTTTCTTATTTGTATGCTTTGCGATATTTTGTTGTTGAAAACTGGACATTTAAACCTAATAATGTGGTAACTCTAGAAATATTTTTCTTCTTCCCCAGGATTTGGCTATTTTGTTTTTGCTTTCTTTGGTTTCTTAATTGAAATGTATTGACATATAACCCTCTCTAAGTTTAAGGTGTACAACATGTTGATTTGATACAATTCTTTGTCATAATATAACTGTCTTTGCTGCCTTAGTTAACACCTTTATCATGTCACATTAACTATCCTTTCTTTTTCATGATGGGAATATTTAAGATCTAGGTTATTAGTATGTTAGTATCTTTATAATACCGCACTGTTACCTACATTCACTAAATTGCATTAGATCTCTATCTACTAGGTACAAATTTGTACCCTTTAAACTATTTCTTTTCTATTCCCACACCGCATAGTTCCTAGTAACCACCATTCTATTCTGTTTTTAGAAGTTCAGCTTTTTTGAATTCCGCATATGAGAAATACTATACAATATTTGTTTTTCTCTATCTGATTCATCTTACTTAGCATATTATCAGCAAGATCCCTCTATGATGTCACAAATGACAGGAATTCCTGCTTTCTCATGGCTGAATAAGATTCTATTGTAGGTACACACACACATATATATTCTATTCATTCATCTGTTGACAGGCACTTAGATTGTTTCTATGTCTTGACTATTATGCAATAAACATGCAGTGCATATATACCTCTTTGATATCCTATTTTTGCTTCTTTTGCATGTATATGCAGAAGTGCAATTGCTAGATCTTATGGCAGTTCTAGTTTGTTTGTTCGTTTTAATCTTCATCCAAGGACATTTTTTCATTGCTTTTAGAAAGAGAGGAAGGGAGAGAGTGAAGCATTAATCAGCTGTCTCCTCCATATGCTTGAACTGGGAATCATACACACTTGGACTGTGCAAACTGGGGAGCAAACCTGCAACCCATGCATGCATAGTGACTGGTCAAACCTGCAACCCTTCAGTTATGGATCAACACTCCAACAAACTGAGCCACACCAGCCAAAGCTATTTTTCATTGTTTGAAAAACCACTGTACTATTTTCCATAGTGGCTGCATCAATTTACATTCCCACCAATAGTATATAAGGATTCCCTTTTCTTCATATCCTCTGCAACACTTATCTTTTGTCTTCTTGATGATAATAGCCATTCTAACAGGTGTGACATAATATCTCCTTGTGGTTTTTACTTGCATTTCCCTGACGATTCATGATGTTGAGTAGCTTTTCATGTTCCTGTTAGCCATCTGAATGTCTTTGGAAAAAGGTCTATTTCATTTCACTATTTTTAACCAATTTTGTTGTTATCAAGTTATAGTGAGCTCTTTATATATTATGGATATTAACCCATTACTGATGTATGGTTTACAAATATTTTTTCCCATTCCATAAGTTGCCATTTCATTTTACTGTTTCCTTTGCTATGGAGAAGCATTTCAGTTTGGTGCAGTCCCATATACTGGTTTTTGTTTTGTTTATAATTTTGGTTTGGTTTTGTTGTTCGCAGGCCAGCAACAGTCCAGTGAGCTACACCAGCCAGGGTATCTTGTTTTAATAATAGGTAAATCTGGATACATACCAAATATTAATTAACAGATGAATAAACAAATTTTAATTTATCAATACAAAAGAATACTACTCAGCATTAAAAGAGAATAAACTATTGATACATGGAACATATGTGAAACTCAAAACTATGCTGAAATAAGCTGGACAAAAATATACATAATGTATGAGTCTATTTAAATAATATTCAAAAAATGCAAAATAATGTACAGTGACAGCAGATCAGTGGGGATCTAGGTACACAGACAGAATGAAAGGGACATGAGAAAACTTTTAAGGGTAATAAGATATATTTATTACCTTAATGATGTTGATGATAACTTCGGAGTACAGGTACATCAAAATTTATCAAACTCTACATTTTAAATACCTCAATAAAGCTTTAAAAAAACCTGACAAATTAGACAGTGAGAATTTAAAAGAACAAGGAACTAAAAAAAAATGAAAAAAAAGATACAAGAACATAACAAGAACAAAAATAGAAACAAATATTTCTAAATAACAAAAGATACGTAGCTAAGCAACTTTTAAACTAGCAACATACCAATAGTTAATGACATAGAGAGGTGGTTCTCATTATGCCTGGAGGGCCTGAGACAGGGCTAAGGGGTCCACAGTGTCAAGCTATTTAATTAAAATTCTGTCATGAGTGTACAATGGAATTTTTCAAAGAACACATGATTTATATCACAGACTAAATGTGTACAGATATGTGATTATAGGTGAATTTCATCTGGTTGCAACTGAATTCTCATATCTGTTGATGCATATTACAATAAGTCAAATTTATTCAAGATTCAGAAAACTATTAAAAACCACTTTTCTATTTTTTGTTTGGAAATATTTTTCATTATAAATATTTATGTTAGTATGTAATGGGTTTATTATTTTTAAACAAAGTAGTAAATGAATATAGTACTTTTTAAATTTTGTTTTAATTCCTAATAGGGCACATATTGCTAAATAAAACCCATATAAACAAGAATTCTTTGGGGTCCTCGGTATTGGAGAAGCACTGCTGTCAATCTATCATCTCCTCTCCCCAGCGAGCTCCTCAGGGATGGCTTGGCTGACCAATCTAAGGGAGGGATCCTACCATCTACACTGGTACCCTCAACCTGTGGTCTGCAGCCTACTGATGGTCCACAAACTATTCCTGGTTCATAATAAGACAAGTACAGAAATTGAGGGTAAACATTTAGAAACATTTACAGCAATTTTACATTGCTACTCAACCAAGCACAGAAGGGTTTATATTTTTAAGTCTGGCTTCTTTTCATTTCATTTTTGTAGTTGCTAGTTTTTATTAATTTTACAAAAGTGTCAGTCTGCAATTCCTTGGAAATGTTCTAAAGTGATCCTTCACCATAAATATATTAAGAAACACTGAACTACATGTCTTTTTTTTTAAGTATATTTTATTGATTATGCTGTTTCCAATTTCTTATCCCTTTGCTGCCCTCCACCCAAGACTTCCATCTCCTCCTGCAGGCCCACCCACCTTAGTTCATGTCCCTGGCTTGCACACACAGTTCTCTAGTTTCACCCTTTCCTCTATTATTTTTAACATTCTCCTGTCTATCTTGTACCCACCAATTATGGTTCCTAATCCTTGCACCATTTCCCATTTTTCCCCTTTTCTCCTCCCAGCTATGATTCTGGCCCTATTCTGGTTGTTTGCTTAGTTTCAGTTTTTACTTTTTAGGTTTTGTTATTGTAAGTTTGTTCTCTTTTGATGTTCATAATTTTGATCCTCTTTTTCTTCAATAATTCCCTTTAACATTTCATATAACAAGGGCTCAGTGATGATGAACTCCTTTAGCTTTACCTTATCTGGGAAGCACTTTATCTGCCCTTCCATGCTAAATGATAATTTTGATGGGTAGAGTAATTTTGGTTGTAGGTCCATGCTTTGCATCACTTTGAATACTCCTTGTCAATCTCTTCATGCCTGCAAAGTTTCTTTTGAGAAATCAGCTGACAATTTTATAGGAACCCTTTTGTAGGCAACTCTTTTCTCTTGCTGCACCATGAGCAGGGAACACTCAACAGGTGTTCCTACTGTGACTGCACTTTCTGCTGGTTGGCCACAATCACCGACCCACCGCAACTGCCATACCACCAAACTGCGTCCTGTCTTGGCTCTATCCATCCTACTTGTTTGGATGAGTATTTCTTCTTTATATATCTTTTGTTTGTTGGACTTCTGTGCAGCTCAATATTCTGGGATTTCTGGTTGTCTCTAGTTTTAAGGTAAATGTTCCTGTTTCTAGTTGTGGCATGAGATGCAGTGTGTCTACCTACACCTCCATCTTAGATTCTCTCCCATGAACTAGATGTCTTACAATCAAATACAATTAAATAGCCATTGGGACAATTTTTAAAACAATATATTGTCAACAGACACTATTTCCCCATGACTAATGATACTCAAGAGAGCTTCCCCTCTGTATACAGCTTCTAATATAAATACCAAAGCATCACTCTTAAAATGAAAATTGTTAATAAAAAAGAAAATCATACATACCCTCTGCAGTGAAGAATTTTTCTATGGGTCCCAGAAACTGGTTAATTTCATTAAGTTCATCTTGGCTAACTTCTGGAAATGGGAACACTTCTTTCTAAAAATGATAAACATTAAAAACTAATTTTTGCAACTCTCCATAGTGGTACTATCAGTCAAAAAGGAAGGAAACAAATTTGCTCAATTCCATATCTAGTCAGCAGGATATTACTGATTGAAGGAATTAGCAAACCACAGGAGGTGCTTAAGATACAGAAATATGTATGTTAGTCTCCACCACCTAGACATATCCTCCTTCCCTACTTAAGCAGATTTATTACTGAATTTGACTGCTTTCCCTAGCAATAACCAGCTATGATGGTTTTCCCATAAAAACAGAGAATCCTGGAATAATATTTCAAAGCCCTGGGTTCTGTTCTTTGATCTGCAGCTTACCAATCATGCAGCCTTCACTAAATCTCTACCTCTCCATACTTCTATTTTCTCACCTGTAGTATGCTGGTAACATTTACTCAATTAAGGTCGTTGTGAGAACCATGGAAGATAACTGGTATGAATGCTCTTTACTAAAATGTAAAATTCTACATTATTTTGTGAGTTCAAAAACAGTGCAGCTACTCTGGCCACTCAGTTAGTTAGAACATCATTCCATTATGCTGAGGCTGAGGGTTCCATTTTAATCAAGACACATATGAGAAACAAACAATGAATGCATAAATAAGTGAAACAGCAGGTATTTCTCTCAAATCAATAAACAAAAAATGTTGCTGCTGATTAGCACATAATATGTTTACAAAGTCTGAAATTTTGTCAGGTTCCCAGCGAGTTGCATACTACAAACTCCATTCCTCCTGCTTGACGACATGTTACTTAGGCTGAAGGTAAGAGTCACTGGAGCAGGCACAGCTGTTGTGCCAAATCAGCCTTAGTTTAGCCCTGGCTCTGCCTCTTCTTAGCTATGTGATTTGGATAAGTCACACAGCCTTTGTTAATGTTTATTTTTCTTATGTTACAAATACCTCAGAAGGTAGCTATGAGGCTCAAACCAGATGTATCCTGGAAAATAAAGTACTTGTAATTATTGTATCAGATAGTGGCTCTTGCCTCAACCTCATAACTGGAAAATAAATTAACTTTAAACCTCTGTCTCAAACAAATGAGTGGTCAATATATCTGACTGACCCAGGATTCCCCAGTGGGCTATCATTATATGTTACCTAAATTTATTCTGCTGTGTCTTTAGACACTCTGTATTTTGGGACTCCAGATATTCCTGCTGGCATGAAATGAGTATCTAGATTTGAACCCAAGCTGCTGTGATGTCCCAGATCACAAGCTGCCAGCCCACAGAAGCCCTGCCTCTCCTCATGGCACCTATCATCAAGTATCTCAAGACAAGGCCTTTAAGGCAGAGGAATCTTCAATCTTCCCCATCCAGTCTTTACAGATCTAATCAGCCACAAAAGATTATATTTTTTAAAGCAGTGAAACAAATACTCAGCTAAATCCAGTGCAGAAGCGAAACATGTAAAACAGATAAAAGTCAAGCTGCTCTGGTTGCAACTTCAGATAGGGAGAAAAGTCACCCAAATGTTGCCCACTTAACTTCCCATTTGTCCCATAAGTAACCCCAGGGACACTTCCTTGAATAGTGAGGATCCAGTTGAGGGGCAATGTGACAATAATTGGTCTAAATGATCTTGAAGGTCTCGGATTTTAAGTATCTCAGATGCCAAGTTCCTGCTCAAACCCCAATAATGTTACGGGACATGATGTTGATCTGTATCACAACAAAAGTGATGAAGGTGCTTAAAAGCATTCAGATTCTAAACATAACCTTAAGGTAAAGAAAACAAGATTTGCTATCAGATAAGTTGTGGATTATAAGAAGAGGCATCAAAGGTGACTTCAGGTATTTGGTCTAGAGATACCGCTATCTATGATAAAGAAGACTGGTGGGAGGAGCAGGATTGGGTGGGGAGACCAGGTACTCAATTTTGCATATACTAAATTTAAAATGCCTATTAAATAGCTAAGTGAAACTTTTGGTAGACAGGAGTCTAGAGTTAAAGAGAGAAACCTGAGCTGGAGAAATAAATATGCAACATCGGGTTACTGATGTACTTAAAACAACAATACTAAATTAGATCATCCTACATAGGAATACAGATGAAAAGATCTACAGACTAAGTCTTAGAGAACTATAATTCTGGTAGCCATCATTACTGGGAGAATAAAGCCACAAATGCATAAACTAGCCTCTACCAGTCTACCGTACTTTCACACATCACAGCAGAATGCAATGGAGGCACTTAAGATAACTTGGGTAAAACAACACTGCTGTCAGCATCTAACTGCAGAAGGCAGTGCTCTGATCTCAAAGGCCTGAAACCTTGTTGCCCAGCATAATTCCTCATTGAAATGGTGAACTGAAACTGAGGAAATCTGATTACAGAGAACACCCACACCTCCAGGGAATACAGGATACTTTCCAGGACCCAGGCAACAATGCCCCACAGAGATCCCTGAAGGACCAGAATACAAGAGAAAATTAAATTTACAATTCAGTGCCACCTACTGGAAAAGATACAAGATTTCCTATTATCAACCAGCTAAATAGACAAGTGTCAAAAAGTTTTTTAAAAAAAGAGATTATTTCATTCCCATAATGTCTGGGCAGAGAAAAATAATCCATCAAATACCATGATTAACCAAGGTAACAAGGTGGCATAGAAAGGAAATGAAAAAAATCTCCAGAAAATAAACTTGAAAGCATAAAAACATGTGATTGATGATAGTGAATTCAAATTTGCAGTTCTGAAAAAAAAAAAAACACATTAAAACTCAGAAAAAATCGGTTTAATGAAATCAATGAAAAGGGGACTACTTTACAGAAAAGAGCCCAACAGAAATTCTGGAGATGAAGAACTCAATAAAGAAATGAAGTTCCACAGACTAGAGAGCCCAGAAATTAACCCAGGACTCTATGGTCAACTAATATTTGACAAAGGGAGAAGGAACATCAAATGGAGTAAAACCAGTCTCTTCAACAAGTGGTGTTGGGAGAACTGGACAGCAACATACGAAAAGATAAAACTAGACCACCAACTTACACCATACACCAAAATAAACTCAAGATGGATAAAGGATTTAAACAGAGGCAGTGCCACCATAAAAGTCCTAGAGAAAAATATAGGCAATAAACTTTTTGATATCCTACACAGAAATATTTTTACTGATACTTCTCCAAGGGCAAAGGAAATAAAAGAACAAACCAACAAATGGGACTATATCAAATTGAAAAGTTTCTGTTCAGCTAAAGTAAACACCAGCAAAATTCAAAGGGAACCAACTGTATAGGAAAGCATAATTGCCAATGATACCTCAGACAAGGGTTTGAGCTCCAAAATATATAAAGAACTCAACACCAGGGAGACAGACAGCCCAATTAAAAAAATGAGCAAAAGACCTGAACAGACAACTCACTGAAGAAGACATACAAAGGGCCCAAAGGCATATGAAAGAATGCTCAACATCACTAGCTATCACAGAGATGCAAATTAAAACCACAATAAGATACCACCTCACACCTGTCAGAATAGCAATCATCAACAAATCAACAAACAAGTGTTGGCAGGGATGTGGGGCAAAGGGAACCCTGGTGCACTGTTGGTGGGAATGTAGGCTGGTGCATCCACTATGGAAAACAGTATGGAGTTTCCTCAAAAAACTAAAAATGGAACTGGAACTGCCTTTTAATCCAGCAATTCCACTACTAGGACGATACCCAAAGAATCCTGAAACACCAATTCATAAGAACCTATGTACCCATATGTTCATAGCAGCACTATTTACAATAGCTTAGTGCTGGAAACAGCCTAAGTGCCCATCAGTGGATGATAGGATCAAAAAACTTTGGTACATTTACACAGTGGGATACTACACAGCCGAAAGAATGAACTCCTAACCTTTGCAACAACATGGATGGAACTAGAAAGTATTATGCTTAGGGGAATAAGCCAGTCAGTGAAGGACAAATACCATATGATCTCACCCATTACAGGATAATAATGAATAAAACTAACAACAAGCAAAACAGAACCAGAAATATGAATACAGTGAATAGGCCTTCAGTGGGCAGGGGGAATGATGTTGGGGGGCGGGGGGAGGAAGAGGCAAGGAAGGGGAGCAGTTTAGACAAGAACCTAGTATGGAGGAACCATGGACATGGACAACAGGTGGGATTGACTTTGAGAGGGAATGGGTGGGTGGGGAAGGGGACAGAGGGGAGCAAAAAGGGGATGGATGTGATACAACAACAATAAAATTAAACTGAAAAAAAAAAGAAAGAAAGAAAGAAAGAAATGGAGTTCCAGCAAGATGGCAGGTTAAGTGGAGCTACTCCAATCTCCTCCCGGGATCCATCTGGAATTACTTTCCTGGAGAAAAAAATTAGCTGCAATTACCAACAGAACACCAGCTGGAAATAAGCCTTATAACCACAGATAAAACAGAAGAGTATGCTTCATTACAACGTGACTGGTAGGAATCATGGAACCGCAAGAGGGCTGGCTGGGCCCCCAGCAGAAGCAGTAGCCTTAGGGACTAAGCCAGGGGCTCTACTGAGAAGGGTGGGATCTGGTCCCCCAACTGGGTGTCCCAGCTACAGCAACACAGCAGAGAGTAGAGCAGCATATAGCTGAGAAGAGCAGAGAGCCTTGGGACAGAGAACTAAGGTGATTATAATGAAAATATGTTGGAACTCACCTACACTGGGCTGCAGCAGAGGGAGGGCAGAGTGGACGGGAGACGTGTGGGGAGAGTTTGAAGCAGTGGCTTAGAGGAGAGAAGTGGGGAAGCAGCTGTGGGAATCCCACTACTGACACATCACCCACACCTCAGGACTGGCCTACACCCAAGAGGCTTCCCTATGACGGGTCCTCAGAGCCCCACCCACTAGAAGCAATCTGCCCTGCCCAGCAGTGCCTGAGCCTGGCACCTGACCACAATTCTCTGATTTACATCTAAATAAACCTCTCCTTCCCTGCCCTGTCTGAGCCTAGATACAATAGTTGGCACCTGAAGAGGTATTTCTTGCCCAGCAGCACCTGGGACTGGTGGCTGATCACAAACTCTGACTTACAGCTGGGTCAGTCAGTCGTGTCCCCCCCCCCCCCACACACACACACTGTGGCATGTGAGCCTGGTGGCTGACCATGGAAGCACTGGTTCACAAATGAGTTGGTTTGTCCTGCCCAGTGGCCCCTGGGCCTGGCAGCTGATCATAAACTTACTGGATTAAAATTGAAACTTTCAGTCTGGCCCAGTGGCCCCTTAGCTTGGCAGGTGATCACTGATTCAATGGCTTACAACTGAACCTTGCTGTCTAGCCCAGTAGCACCTGAGGCTGGCAACTCATCAGAGATTCATTGATTTACATCTGAATCTGCACCTGAACTGGCGACTGATCCATTAGATGACAACTGAACTGCTCTGTCTAGCCCAGCAGGGCCTGAGTTAGGTACCTGATTCACTGATTGACAACTGTATTGGTCTGTTACTGCAAGCTGCATCTGAGCCTGGTGCTGGATCACAAACCAATAGGATTACTACTGAATCAATCCTTCCAGCCTAGCAGTTCCTTAGCCTGGCAGCTGATCACAGTCTGATTGGGTAACAACAAAACCTATAAACGGGGAGAAAGCGAAACAGTCCAATCACCAAAAGGAAAGAAGGAATCCCCAGGAAGATCAGGAAATGAAACACAGGCAGGCAAACTATCAGATATGGAATTCAAAATAATGATGATAGAGAACCTCCATGAGCTTCAAAAAAAGAAAACTACAAACGACTCCAGGGGAACTACAAAGAACTCCAGGAAAGCTATAAGGAACTTACTGGGAACTACACCAGCATTTAAAAGGATATAGGCCCTGGCTGGTGGCAGTGGATAAGGCACTGGCCTATGAACCCAAAGGTTGCTGGTTTGATTCCCAGGCAAGGCAACATAACCAGGTTGCAAGCCAGGTCTCCAGCCAGGTCTGTAGCTGGAGGCAGGTAAAAGGCAACCATACATTGATGTCTCTCTTGCTTCTCCTCTCTCTGAAAAATAATAAATAAAATCTTAATTGGGAAGATGGTGACAGAGTAGAGAGCAGTGCTGATGGTGTTCTCCAGTACCAAAGCAGCTAGAGGACAAGATAGGGAGCGTGAGACGTCTTCAGGACCCTAGGAATTGGAACAGGCAGCCTCTGGACACAGGGGAGCACAGCCCAGAGGCAGAGGAGACCAGCAGGACAGTAGGTGAGGCGTTCCCGAACCGACCGACCAGCTGGCGGGCCGAGGTCGGCTCTGGGCAGTGGCAGCTCTGCCCAGAGGGGCACGTTTGACTGAGGACAGCTCCTGGCTCCCTGGCGACTGGAAGTCTCAACAGTGAAGTGCGGGCAGCGAGGGCAAACACCGTAGCGAACGCGGAATTGAACTCTTGCAGGGGAAGGACTGTGTGAGAGACTCACTCGGGCAACAGGGAGAGGAGGCTCCTCTCGGGGCTAGGGAAGAGTCCTGCGGGAAGACGGAGCGTAGGAGCAGGAAGTGCACCTGCGGGGCAGCGAGAGGGCTGAAAATGGTGTTGCTGGGCCACTGGGGAAACAGCAGCTAGATGCCCCTGCGAGGGGGGGAGGCCCAGCCCTGCGCAACCACACAGGCGCCCAGGCTCCCCAGAAACTCCAAACGGCGAGCCGGCGAGCAAACGAGCCAGGAACTAGTAGCGGGGGCAACTGACTCGCCATTGCTGGAAACAAAGGACA
This sequence comes from Noctilio leporinus, assembly GCA_004026585.1. NCBI lineage: Eukaryota > Metazoa > Chordata > Mammalia > Chiroptera > Noctilionidae > Noctilio > Noctilio leporinus. The sequence continues at coordinate 53,736 of PVIW01008914.1, forward strand.
CACTGCCCACGCCTGGGAGGGTCTCATCACAGAGGCTGTGTAAAGGGGTCCATGGAGAGCTGGTTGGCTTGGAGGATTGGTGCCTGCCCCAGAAGGGCGGGACAGTGTAGGCGGACCTCGGAAAGTGCTGATGGACAAGGGCAGCCTCCTCCCAGAACTGTGGGGGCAGGGCCAGTTGTCACAGTGACCAGTGAGGTTGCGGGCTGCCCTGCAGGGGTGCTGGGTGCTCGTCCAGGTAGGAACCTCTGCCAGGAGTGGGAGGGGGCACCCTGTGGGCCCCAGAATACCAGCAGCCCTAAAACCCAGCCAGGCTGCGGAAAGCCCAGCCTACCTGGGGGCGGACAATCAGAATCAGCCCTGACTGTGACAATCAGAGGCCCTGCCACATGCCAAGACCAGCTAGAATATAGACTATAGACTGTAAAGTCCTGACCAAGAAAAACAGGCAGCATCAGGAAAGGGATTGCTGCTAATCTCAAGCACTTGAGTTATACCGAGAGCAATATGAACTATTAATCCCCAACATATCCTTTGCAAAAGATACTTCTCACATATTCTTAATACCCCCCATACCTCAATCCACCTAAATACTCAAGACCCTTCCCCTACTCTCGAATGAAAGTCTACTCAATCTGTGGCTATAATGCATTCCCAGTCCTCAATCTAAGTATTCCTCCCTTCCCCAGCCTTTCTAAACCCTTTCTTTATTCTTTTCTTCCTTCCTTTTTTTTTTTTTTAAATTTTTCTTTTCCTTTTATTCCTGGTAAAGCCCACAAGTTCTGGCTCCACCTGGACCAATCAGAAATCATAAAGGGGGAACACACAGCTAACACCTTTCTTTATTAATATTGATTTCTCTTTGTCTTGTGACTTTCTTCCCACCCCCCCTTTTTTCCTTTTTCTTTCTTTCTTTCTCGTTTCTTTTCTCCCTGATAAAACACACTGGTCCTGGCTCCGCCTGGACTAAACAGAGACCATAAAGGGTGAACAGACATGCAAACCTTTTCTTTATTAATATTGATTTCTCTTTCTCTTGTGACTTTCTGCCTTTTTTTCTTTCTTTTTTTATTCCTCTGCTAAAAGCCCTCAGATCCAGGCTCCACCTGGACCAATACGGGATTATTAAGGGTGAACAGCCATCTAAACCTATTCTCATTATTATTCTTATCATTTTTATTTCTTTTTTCCTTTTGCAATTTTTTTTTCTGTGTGGTTTGGTTTGGTTTTTTCTTTATTTGTTTTTGTTTCTGCTAAAAGCCCACAGGCCCAGAATACAACCAGACAGCCCACATAAAAGACACACCAAGAACAGCAAGTGGAGTAAATCTAGGAGATGGCAACACTGAACTCCACAAATCTCCTATCACAGATGGCGGCTCAACTAAGGCAAGGAAGCAAAGCAGGTTAACCCAAGGAAAGAACAAAAATAACTAAATAAATAAAGAGGAAGCAAGAACAGACACCCAAAATGGGAAAAAAGAATCAGTCCATCACCAAAAGGAAAGGAAGAATCCCCAGAAAGAATACAAAATGAAACAGAGGCACCTGGAATATCACATAAGGAATTCAAAAGAATGATGGTGGAGAAGCTCAGTGAGCTCAGCCACATCAAAGAAAACTGTACACAACTCCAGGAGAACTACAAAGAACTCCAGGGAAGTTACAAGGAACTTACTGAGAACTACACCAGCATGAAAAAGGACATGGAAACTATCAATAAGTGCCAGGAGGAAATGAAGAATACAATTTCTGAATTGAAGAATACAGTAGAAGGAATCAACAGTAGGCTAGAGGAAGCAGAGGACTGGGTGAGCGAGTTGGAGGACAATGTAGACAAACACTCCAAGACAGTACAAGAGAATAAAAAAAGGCTGAACAAGACTGAAGAGGGGTTAAGAGAGCTGCAGGACAACATGAAACGTAACAACATCCGTATCATAGGGATACCAGAAGGAGAAGAGAAACAAGGAATGGAAAACCTGTTCAAAAAGTCATGATAGAAAATTTCCCTAACATGATGAGTGAAAACATGAATCCAGTTCAGGAACCACAGAGGGTCCCAATGAGGATCAACCCAAACAGACCAACACCAAGGCACATTATTATTAAAATGGTGAATTTCAAAGACAAAGAGAGAATCCTAAAAGCATCGAGAGAAAAAAGACAAATAACATACAAAGGGGCTCCAATAAGGCTATCAAATGATTATTCAACAGAAACAATTCAAGCCAGAAGGCAATGGCAAAAAGTATTTCAAGTAATGGTAAACAAAGGCCTGCAACCAAGAATACTCTACCTAGCAAGGCTCTCATTCAAGATACAAGGAGAAATAAGAAGCTTCCCAGGAAAAAAAGACTGAAAGAATACATCTCTACCAAACCAGCATTGCAAGAAATGCTAAAGGGTCTGCTATAAAAAGAACTAAACAAATAAAATGAAGAAACAGAGAAAGCCAAAGAGGAATACACACACAAAGGGAGAAAATGGCAATGAATAAGTATCAATCAATAATCACCTTAAATGTAAATGGATTAAATGCACCAATCAAAAGACATAGGGTAGCCGAATGGATAAGACAACATGACCCACATATATGCTGTCTTCAAGAGACCCACCTCAGAACAAAAGATCGACACAGATTGAGAGTGAAGGGATGGAAAACTATGT
>PVIW01008915.1:0-56400 GCA_004026585.1 Noctilio leporinus
TTTTTTTTTTAATTTTATTGTTGTTGTATTACATCCATCCCTTTTTTGCTCCCCTCTGTCCCCCTCCCCACCCACCCTTTCCCCGCAAAGTCAATCCCACCTGTTGTCCATGTCCATGGTTCCTTTATACTAGGTTCTTGTCTAAGCTGCTCCCCTTCTTTGCCTCTGCCTCCCCCCTCCCCCCAACCCCTTTCCCCCTAGTATTTTGTATTTCTATTACAAAGTGTCTAGGTATGGAATCTTTTCTATTTATCCTTCTCAGTATGTTGTGTTTCCTGTATGTATGAATTAGCATTTCTCATCAGTTTTGGAAAATTCTCAGCCAGTATCTCTTCAACTACTCTTTTTTCCATTCTTTGTATTCTTTTCTTTGGAGATTCTAATTAGAAGTATGCTGGACCATTTCATTCTGTCCTCCATATCTGTTAACCTCTCTTTCATGTTTTTGTTTTGTTTTGTTTTTGTTTTTGTCTCCATGGTGCAATCCAGGTAACTCTTCAGCTCTGTGTTCTAGTTCACCAATTCCCTTTTTTGATATGTCTGGTTGATGCACTGTTTAATCTATGCACTAAGTTTTGTTTTGTTTTGTTTTGTTTTTTGTCATTGTAGTAGTCATGGGAACATTGCTTTCTATGATTAAGTACTTTATTGAAGTATAAGTTACATTCAGTAACATATACATACATATTTAACTGTACAGATCAAAGCATTTCAAGAAATGTACACATCCATTAATACAGACAAAGACCCAGAACTTTCCTACAATCCCAGGAAGTTATCTTGTGCCCATTTGCAGTCAATTCCATTTCCCAGAGGCAACTACTGTTCTGATCTCTAAAACCCACAGATCACTTTTGCCTGCTCTTGACTTTCTTATCAATGGAGTTAGTTTATTATTTTCATTTAGCTTCTTTCACTCAACACATATTTTAATTCTTTTTCAACTTTATTTTTATTGTTGACACCATTACATATGTTCCCATTTCCCCCACCTTTGCCCACCTCCACCCACCCCAAATTCTCCCCTTCCCTCTGGGCCATCACCACCCTATTGTCTGTGTCAATGGCTTATGCATATATATCTATTGACTAATCCTTTTATCATTTTTCGTCCAATCCCCCTTCCCCTCCCTTCTGACAGCTGTCAATCCTGTTCCAGGTGTTTCTATTTTCTTCACACATTCTTGAGATTTATCTTGGTGTTATACAATTTCTTGGTTGAAAACACAATAGCTCCAGCCCTGGTTGGTAGCCAGTGGGTAAGGCGCTGGCCTGCGAACCCAAAGATCACAGGTTCGATTCCCAAGCCAGGGCACATAACAAGGTTGCAAACCAGGTCTCCAGTCAGATCTGTGGCTGGAGTCAGGTGAAAGGCAACCATACATTGATGTCTCTCTCCTTCTCTGCCTTTCTCCTTTCCTCTTGTTCTAGAAATAATGAAATTTTTAAAAATCTTAAAAAAAAAAAAAGAAAGAAAACACAATAACTCCATATGCTTCTTCAGGAAAGAGCATGTGAAACCTGATTTCCTCTGAATGTCTAGTGTCCTCACAGGTCTGGGTACACTAGAGGTCCTCTGGGAGGTGAATGAACACATGAGTGTAGAGCATATGGGCAGATGTAGCCAGAAAGGCTGGCAGTAGCCAGACTAGGCATCAATGTACCCTTCCAGCAAGCTTTCACTGTGCCAGGTTCTGAGGACTCAGCTGGACAAGCAAACAGAATGTATGCACTAGTGGAACTCATTCAACAGGGCCTTGCAGAAAATGGTCAGGAGCTTGGGCCTTGCCCAACAACTCTGGGAACCACTAAAGGGCTTCAAACAGGGAGTGACAGAACCGGCTGTAGGAAAAGACTGGGGAAAGGTGAGAGAAGAAGCAGCAGGCAGCTCAGGGAAGAGACTTAGCATTGTATCAGAGGAGCGAGGCTGACCCTGTCTAAGCCATAGCTATGAGATAGAGAAGAAGCTGATGATGGGAGACTATCAATTGGACTCCTGGCCTAGGTCTTCCCCATTCCAGCAGGAAGTCAGAAGTAGAGGCTCAGCCCCACCTTTGGCTTAGGGAAAAAATACAAGTAGTCAGCAGCCTCTTTATTTCTCCCCTTCTCCCTATTCATTGTTGTTATTTATTTGTTTATTTATAGATTTTATTCCTTTATTTTTAGGGTGAAGGGAAGGGAGAGAGTGAAAGAAACACCAGTGTATGAGAGACACATTGATTGTTTGCCTCTCACATGCCCCTAAATGGGGACTTGGCCTGAAATCCAGGCACGTGCCCCGACTGGGAATTGAACCAATGACCCTTTGGTTCACAGGCTGGTGCTCAATCCACTGAGCCACATCAGTCAGGGCCCTATTTACTTATTACTTTTGGAATTAAACTTTTTTCATCCCCACCTTTGCCCGTGTTGAGGGAGCACAGCCTGACCATCCCAACCATCTTCAGGGAGCATCTCATTCAGGCTGAAGATGAACACTTAAACCAGAGACCAGATCAGGCCCCACCTCCATCTGCCTTTTCCCAGCCTCTGCCCTGGCCTGTAGGCTCTGTATCCGAGAAGGATGAGCACATTCACACCACTGGGGCCAAGTCTTTTCTCACAGGGCAGAGATCCAGAAGGATAAGCAGAGAAGGCCCCTAAGTGGCCTCCCCCACCCCCACCTTGGGTTTGGCCTTGGTGTGGGACCCATCCCTCTGTAGAAATCTCTGCTTCTTTCGGGAACCATGTGAGTACCCCCTTAGCATCATTTCTGCTCTGCTCTCTGAGGTCTCTGGGATCTTTCCCTTCTACTTTACCCAGGTCAACCTCTTAACAGGCGAAAGCACCTTAGCATTCTGGAACTAACTCTCTTCTGAGCTTTTGCACAACTGTTCCCTCTGCTTGGAAGAGTGTTTCACCCTATCCAAGTCTAACCTTGCTAAGTGCAGGAAACCTATCTCTAACTGATCAGGTCTCTTGCCCTGTACTCTAAGATCCCTGTGCTTATTCATCATTGCACTCATTATCCTGGTAGAATTTGCCAGTAACTTGTCCATCTCCCCTGCTAGACTCCAAGTTCATGTAGTAAAGAACTTCATTTTGCCTAGGCATTTTGTCTGGGACTTCATTTTGCCCTATGCCCAATCTAGTGCCTGGTTCAGATGACAAGTACTCTGTAACCTTTGTTGAACAAATGGATGAGATAGTCATGTGAGTCAGGTGGAGCAAAAAAATTTTTAAAGATTTTTACTTAATCCTGGCTGGTGGCACAGTGGATAAGGTGCCAGCCTGCAAACCCAAAGGTCGCTGGTTCGATTCCCAGCCAAAGCACATAACCAGGTTGCAAGCCAGGTCTCCAGCCAGGTCTGTAGCTGGAGGCAGGTGAAAAGCAACCGTACAATGATGTCTCTCTCCCTCTCTGCCTCTCTCCCTTCCTCTTTCTCTAAAAATAAAAAAATAAAATATTAAAAAAAGATTTTTACTTATTATTTTCTTTTAGAGAGGGGGAAGGGAGGGAGAAAGAGAGGCAGAAAAACATCATTGTGGTTGCCTCTTGCATGCCCCCAACTGGGGACTTGGCTTGCAACCCAGACATGTGCCCTGACTAGGAATAAGGAATTGAACCAGCAACCTGTTGGTTCACAGGCTGGTACTCAATCCACTGAGCTACATCAGCCAGAGCTGAAGCAAAGCTTTTTGACATTAAGAGTTCCTCTGCTGGGAGCGGTGGGGATGAAAGTTTCCAAGCCTAATCCATAAGCATTTTCCTGCTGAACCCATCCTTGCTTCACTCCCCATCTGGCACTCCCTGGCCCCACAGGGATGGCTCTTCCCAGATCCTTGGGTAAGACCTTCCTGTTCCATCATTCTATCTCTATTTCCCAGAACCCCGAGGTTTCATCCTTTCCCAATTTGCATTTGCCTCACTAGTTTTCAAAGTTGGCAACCCACCACCTTGTATCTATCTGTTGGTTTGCTCTCTCAAGTGGACGTGCTCTTAAATCCACCATATTCTTTCAGGAGCTGAGGGCAGTTATAGTACTGCTTAGAAGCCTGACTGCCTGAATCTGAATCCTCCCTTTACCATTTACCATCCTGTGAATTTGCACATTTATGTTTCTGTGCCTCTGTTTCCTTATCTTCAAGACAAGCCTATTAGGAGTTTATCTTATGGGGTTATTGGAGAATGAATTGTGCCTACACGTGTGGTAGCCAGTCTTCAAAATGGCTGCAGAGAACCTCCCTTGCTGGTATTGGCACAGCTTATGCTTTATTGGCATAAAGCCTTCCCACAAAGAAGGAGCTAATCTGTATCCTCAATGGGATATTATGAAAAGGATGGTGTGTGCCTTCTGAGCTAAATCATAAAAGACAGTGTGAGCCCTGGCTGGTAGCACAGTGGATAAGGCACTGGCCTACGTACCCAAAGGTTGCAGGTTCGATTCCCCAGCCAGGGCACATAACCAGGTTGCAAACCAGGTCTCCAGTCAGGTGTGGCTGGAGGCAGATAAAATGCAACCGTACATTGATGTCTCTCTCCCTCTCTGCCTCTCTCCCTTCCCCTCTTTCTAAAATAATTAAAAAAAAAAAAAAACAAAAACAAACAAACAAACAGTGTGGCTTTGCCTCCCTCTCCTGAATCACTCACTGTGAGGGAAGCCAGCATCCACATCATTAGGACGCTCAAGCACTCAATGGAAAGGCTCCACATATCAAGGGCCTTCAGTTCTAGGTTATTTTTTCCACCCCACTGTTCCAGTTATCTATTGTTGAGTAATAAATAATACCTAGTGGCAAAAAATATATATTTTTAAAAAATATGCTCCTGAGCTTTGAGAATCTGAAATTCTAGTAAGACACTGAGGGGATGGTTTCTTTCTGCTCCACTATGTCTGAGGATTTAGGTGGAAAAATTGAGTCTGGGGTAACTTGACAGCTACTGTGTCTGGCAGTAGATGCTGGATTTTGATGGAACTTTTCCATGTGGACTCTTCACATAGTCTGGGTATCCTCATAGAGTGGTGACTGGGTTCCAGAGAGCATCCCAAGGGGCAGAGGGTGGAAGGTACCAGTTTCTTATGGTCTGAGACCAGAAACTGGCCCAGCATCACATTTGCCACATTTGATTGGTCAGCCAGTCAAAAAACCCAGGTTCAAGGGAAGGATACAGAATCCTACTTCTGGATAAAAGGCATGTCAGCAAATATGAGGACCATTATATAAAACTGCTACACCCACAGCAGCCTCGCCTGTTTGGTGAGGTGCTCAGAAAAACCAGACCTGCCCTGGCAGGCCACACTCTGGTGAGTTGGCCTCATGTAAACAGAAAAGAGATACAGACTCTACCAGCCTTCTTGCTACGGGCTCGGGAAGAGCTTCCATGGGGAGTTTCAGGGAAGGGGCTGGAGTTGTCAGGATGCTTCCATATGCCAGGCATTGGGCAAACAAAGACCAAACTTTAAATAGTGGTTTTATAGGGCAGTGCATGATGTAGAGGGAAGATGTGTAAAGAAACACTATCACCTAATGAAACAGTTGCCACATGAGAGATACCTAGAGGAGGGACCACCTGCACTGCCTCAGAGGTTCAGAGATAGTTTCCCAGGAGACGTGATGTCTGAGTCAAAGAGAAGGGCATCCCAGGCATAGGAACAAGCCTGGGAAAAGGAAAGGAGACATGAGAAAACAGTGTTTGGCTAACTATGAGTGACTCAGAGTGGCTGTGGGGCTGGGAGAGCTAAGAGAATCAGGCTGCAGGGATACATTGAGGTCAGGTTCCAAGAAGCATTACAAAGGTAGATAACTTCCTGGTGAGAAGTAGGCAAGTAGCATTAAAGGAAGAGGATGCCCATGTCATGTTGGCACTGCCATTAAGCCTGGGAGAGATCACAAAAGGGTGGTGGGGTTGGGAAGGGTTTAGACATGTGGAATCTGAGATGCCTGTGAGGCACTCAAGTGGAGATTCTGGCTTGATTTGTGTTTTGACAGGTCTGCCCAGAGAACTAAAGACAGGGGAGCTGCTTACTCATGGAAAGCCTTGAATGTCAAGGTCAAGGGCCAAGTCTATATCCTGTAGGCAATGAAGAGCTAAGAATTAAGGAAGGTTTAAGGGTGTTCTTTAAATCTTCACCTTTTTTTAAGAAAGATTTTATTATTTCCAGAGAGAGGGGAAGGGAGAGAAGTAGAGAGGGAGAGAGACATCAATGTATGGTTGCTTTTTACCTGCCTCCAGCTACGGACCTGGCTGGAGACCTGGCTTGTAACCTGGTTATGTGACCTGGCTGGGAATCGAACCAGCAACTTTTGGGTTCACAGGCCGGTGCCTATCCACCGAGTCACCATCCAGGACTCTTTTATTTATTTATTTATTTTTAATTGATGAGAGAGAGAGAGACAGATTAATGTGAGAGAAAAACCTCAACTGGTTGCCTCCAATATGTGCCCCAACCAGGGATGGAACTAGCAACCTAGGTATGTGCCCTGACTGGGAATCAAACCCACAGCCTCTTGGTGTATGGGACAACACTGCAATCAACTGAGCCACCTGGCCAAGGCTAGGGGAGGTTTTTGACTAAGAGATTATAATGGGCAATGATTAATGAGGGCACAGTCCCAACTACTTTATATAAATTTATTTGGACCTCACAGTAATCCTGTGAATATCACTGCACTTCATTGAATTTAAGATATCATCGATTATAAGATATGCCATTACGCTATGACATGTCTTCAATATGAGGTGGATTCTTCAGAGACGGTAAAATGTAAATAGGGAAAATAGGACCATAGAATCACTGAAATAGACAATATGCATTTACAATATGAAGCAATAGGAATTAAGTCAAATAACCTGCCCAAGATCCACTAAGAGAGACAGGAGTTGAAGCTCCATTCTGTAGCCCAAATTCTTTTTTTTTTTTTTTTCTTTTTAATTTTTATTTATTATTTTCAGAGAGAGGGTAAGGGAGAGAGGCAGACAAGGAGAGAGACATCAATGTACGGTTGCCTTTCACCTGCATCCAGCTACAGAGCTGGCTGGAGACTTGGCTTGCAGCCTGGTTACGTGCCCTGGCCAGAAATCGAAACAGCGACCTTTGGCATAGCCCAAATTCTTAACCATCACTTGATGCTGGACAAGAGGTTGTGAGCATGTGGAGTTTTAAGACCAGTGTGGTCACTGAGGGTGCAATGGATTTGAGGGGAACAGGTAAAGCCAGATAGCATACATGGGAGACAAGTCCATGTGAGAGTGTTCTAGAGTGGGCAGAGTGCCATAGGAGGGGAGGGGACATATCAGGTAGAGGTCCCTCACAAATAGGCGGAAGTGGTGGACCCAGTGCATGCTGAATGTGAAAACGAGGACAACTCCCATGTGTTGAACCCGGGGTGGGGGGTGGGGGTGGGTGGGAAAGGTACAGCATAAGAGAGTTCAAGGCAGCTGCTTCAGAGCAGAGGAGGCCTGTGCTGCCTGAGCAGCCGGGAGGTGCGGTTTCCTTCCACAGTCTAGGCAGTGCCACTGCCTGGCTTCTGGTGGGCACTCGCCAAGTATTTGTCAAATGGAGGGATGGGTGAATTGTTGTGTGATCTTGAGCTAGTTGTACAATCGTGCTGTACAATCTCATGTATGTGTGTGTAAAATGACAGATTGGACTAGAACATGTAAAATAACATGGAAGTTACTCTCCTGGAAGGGGTAACCATTTCTCTTCCCAACCCAGAACCTTTATGGGTCCCCACCAAACAGTGGTTCCAACCCTGGCTATAAGTCAGATGAACCCAGGCCCCATATGAGACCACTGAATTCAGAATCTCTGGAGATGAGGCCCAAGCATGCGTAACTTTTAAAACCTCCTGGGTGACTGACGTGCAGCTTGTTGAGAACCTTGACTCTGGAGAGTCCAAGTACCCAATTTGAGAACCATTAAGCTAGGTGAGGGCCACGATCCCTTCCAGGCCTAGGCCCTGTGATTAGTGACAGGCCTCTATTTTCATGTCCCATCTCCCATCTCCCAAGCCTGAACTCCTGACAGCCAAGGCAGGAAACACCAGGCTTTCTCACCCATGTACTATTGCTTTCTTGGACTGGATAATTCCTTGTTGTGGACGACTCTCCTGCGCACTTCAGGATGTAGAACAGCATCCCTGGTCTCTCTACCTGCCAGACGCTAGTAGCGTATCCCAATACCCCCCACCCCCCACCCCAGCCAAAGCAATCAAAAATGTCTTCAGAGGTTGCCACATGTCTCATCAGGTGCAAAATCCCCCCAGTTGAGAACCACTGTGCTCCAGTTTCCTGTGCTCTCACCCCAGTTGCAGAGGCCAAGCAAGAGTGGAGGCCATTTCATAAGTTTAGTTGTGCCTGGCAGGAGGGAAGCCTCTGTGGGAGGCCAAGGCTTCACAATGTTAAATGGAGGGAGAGCATTCCAGCAGACTGACTTATGTGGTCTCGCTCAGCGAGGGAGGGAGTTTTCCAGGACACCCATTCCCGGATTCCCAATCAGTCATAGGAGAGCTGAGTGCAGCTTCTGGGGCAAACATCCCCCGCTTTCCGGGAACAAGCAGAAAGGGGTGTGGTAATGAGTGTGGAGGGGATTCTTTCCTTCTGTAGATATTTTCCTGGCAGTGGTGACTGCCCTATCTGATTGGTTGAGGGTGGGAAAGGAGAAATTTTCCAGTTGTGGGTGCCTGGGTTCCTGGAGGCCCTCTGACAGTAGGATTGTGGGGACATCTAAGTTTCAGTCTGGAAGACTGAATCTTTGGGGCTGGAACTAAGGGGCTGGCTGCCCACCCCCTGAGGGAAGTGGAAGTTATGGGTACACTCTCCTTGCAGCTGGAGGCTGGAATCTGTCAGCATCTTCATAAGTCACTTTTTGCTTCAAGGATGTGGAACCTGAGAGAAGATGGTGGTAGAAGATCTGGGAAGGGAAGGAAGGGGGACTGAGAGGGAAAGAGGAAGGATGGGTGGTGGAAGATACTGGGTGGGTCAGAAGCAATGAGACTATTTCCTGCCCTTATCCCCCAACTCACTCCACCAGGAGGCTCAGGACGCCCAGGAGCAGGACGGTTCCAAAGACAGAGAAGAGGAGAATCTTGGCTTCCCAAAGATCGTGACTTCCTGCAGGGAACCCAGGAAACCATGAAAGAGGACCACACCTGCCGACACTGGGGGAGCCTAAGAGCTCAGAGATCTGGGTGAGGCGAGGCAGGGGTGGGGAGTAAGGACCTGGAAAGCAGCGTTTTTTGGGCCAGCAGTGCACCTCAAAGCCCTCACAGGTGGAACAGTTGTACAGGATGGTGCTGCCCCCTGCAGGAGACAGCAGGACCAGAGCTGGGGAGGGGAAGCCCAGACTCCACCCTTCCACAATACCCCACTTGCTCCCACTAACTGCCAGGCTCTCCTCAGGTACCCCACAGCCCCTTGTCCTCGCTGCCCTTTCCTTTTCTACTCACAACAGGCAGGAGTGCAGAGAGCTGAAATGAAAGACAAGGAAGGGTGGGTGTAGATGAGCAATTTAGCCACATAACCCTTTGCCCAGGAACCTAGGCACCCCTTGATCCCTCCTCCCTCAGTACCTTCCCTGGTGTACTCAGGGAGCTTGGTCTTTTGAAGCCATTGCCAATATAAAAGGAGTGAGGAGAAATTCTGTTTGATCTCTGAGGAGGTAGAGAGCAGCCTTTTTGCCCAAGGCCTCAAAAGTACCAGTTGACCGCCACCCTTTCACCCAGCACTTCCCCAGTCTCACCCTCCTTTCTCCATCTGCCCTCCTTCCTTCCCTGCCTCCTCGGCCCCTTCTTCCCATCACCCTCCTTGGTGCCCATCCAAGCCTCTTGATTGTGCCTTCCCCAGTGACCTCACCCATGACCCTCAGGACTCTGTGAGTCTTCTCTGCGACTTTGTTCATGGACACCTCATCTGTGGAGATGAGCAAGAACCAGTGATTTCCTTATGAGCCCAGAAGATTCTTGACTTTCCCAAGATCCAAAGAAGTCCTCCCAAAGGGAGAGGCCAGTGAATCCAGGGAGGGCTATGGACGGAGTTGATAGCTGAGGGGCACAGCTAAGAAGCCACATGTTACTTTGCTTGGGGAATGAGGTTGACCTTCGGTGGGCCTGTTCCTGGATGACTGAACTTACCTAAGGCAAAGGCAGAAAAGTTCCAGGAGGCCTCACAGTCCTTCCACTGGGCCTCTACCTGGCTGCAGAGCCGTGCCAGGCGGCCCGACAAGTCATGGGCTGGGAGGCGGCAGAAGACACAGGCCTGGGCAGCTGCCAGGAAAGCCCCACCTAGTGCCAGTATCCACATGAAGCCCAATGGGGGCTGCTGGAGGACAGCTGGTCTCACCTGGGCAAGGAAGGCTCTGTGATCCTGGTTCCAGCCCTTTGCCTGGAAGTTGAAGTGTTCTAGAACAGCTGGAGGTTCTAGAGCATTCTGGAACAGTGCCACTGCTCCATTCCTGGCTGGGGTACTAGGCCCGAGAAACTGGGGACCAGAAGTCATCTCTAATAGGAGATGGTCAGAGAAAGTAGGACTTCTGCTGCAAGGAGGATAGCACCCCAAACCTGTCCCTTAGCAGCCTTTACAAGTTTGTGGTTCCAAAAGCAACTTTATTTTTCTTCTTGTAAGTGATAAATAAGTGACTCCCCAGAGAAGTTGTGCATGAGTGTCCCATCCCTTCAGGGATATAGAAATCTCATACTTTCCCATATCCTCCCTGACTCTCCCAAACTCTTCTATTCACCTCCTCTCTGCCCTGGGCAGCCTTGGGTCTTACCCCAGTTATCTCCTAGCAACAGACCAATGGTTGCCTTAGCAACCAAGAATTCCATAAAGGCCTCCAAGGCCCTGCTAAGCCCAGAGACTCTTACCTCTCTCACCAGGAAGGTCCTAGTGACTCAAACCCCAACAGGTCCCTCATGCATACGTGGTGATGTGAACGTACACATGTCCATATACTCATACACCCCTTGTGGTTCAACTATTAATTCCCAGTCTACTCACACCTGGTCCTCAAACAGTTTCTCAACACCAAACAGGCCTAGACATGTAGACGACAGACAGGCTAGCACAGACATCATCGTCAGCAACACAGATGGGAGCCCAGATGTCAGGGACTCACTCATCACTCAGATGCATGCTAACACGCACATACACATGAAGGAAGTAAGGCCAAGGCCCTAGAAGATGACACCCTCCTCCCCATGGCCAGCTCTACCATCAATAACAGATCCTTTAAAACATTTGGATCTCCAGAGGAATGTTCTACCCCATAGTTAATGGGGATTTTCCTAGCTCTCTTATGCCAGCCTAAGATGGAGTGTAGCCTTTCTGTCTTACTCAGTAGGTGGCTTGGGACACAGCAAAGAATCTCCCTTCCCATGTTCCAGAGTGTTCTGGGCTGTCATTAGTCAAGCAAGGCCACTCAGCTCCAGGAGAAGTCACAGTTCAGGAGACCACATTACAGCAATGCAAAGTCTACCTTCCTCCCAGACTTCAGTGTCCCTTCAAGGTTCTGCTAGGCCTAGCATGGGGGGGAGAAATGTCTTCACTTTTCCAGACCCCAAAATTCTGAGCTCCAACCAAAGGAACTGAAGATCCCCAGCCACAGGGGTGAATAAGCCAGGGGAAACTTTCTTACCCCTCCCAGGATTCGCACCAGTCCAAACCCTCTCCAGTCAGGTGCAGAGGGACCTCTGACTCCCATAGCTCCCAGAGCAGAGCTATAAGAGGCTTCAGGGAAAACATCATCCCCTTTGTTGCCCCCTTCTTTCTCCCTTCATGCCCCTACAGTCAAACCAAGGGCAGTATTCCCAGTTTTCAGTGCCGGACAAAGCGCAGAGATCTGGAGTTGAGCAGGTCTTCAGGGTCAGGGAAAACAGAGTCTAAACGGAAGCCATGCTCCAGAGCCACCCGCAGCACCTCCTCCAGGAAGCCTGGTGTGCCCATCACTTCCCGTCGCTCTCCTGGCCCCCCTGTCCACAGTGGCTGCAGCCCCAGTCTCCTGTACTCCACCTCTGGAAGTCCCATGGGGCGTGGGGCCCACTCCAGACGAAAGTGTGGTCCTCCCTCTGCTCTCTCCTCATTGGCCACACCAAATCGGGCCCTCATGGCACCCAGACACTCTGGGTCAGTGCAGAAGAGATTGGCTTGGAAGATATCCACCTGAACAGAGCTCAGCTCATAGTGATGTGGGCCCTGGCGAGCGGAGAAGTGCACCAGGCGGGGGCTGGTATCTATATCTGCATGGAGCAGGGCAGCTGTGGGTGCAGGGGTACCCTGAGAAGCTTCCAGTTCCTGCAGGGCATCTAGGAGGGGTCGGATTTGGTAGAAGTCAGCCTCTGCCCTGAGAAGTGCTGTCTCCCCATATCCGAGGGGCAGATCCAGGCGGCCCAGCCGCAGGAAATTGAGAATGTGCCTGAAGGCCTTTCCATCTCGGTCTATGAAGTAGTAGCCGCTTCCCTGGGAGTTGAGGCTGGGGGGTATGGAAGTGCCAGCCCTAAACATGGCTCCCAGCATGGAGTCTGGGAAGCGAGTCAGGGTCTCTAAAGTAGTGGAATATAACGTGCCCCCCACATTCAGGGTCACGGGGCCCCCAAAGGAGGGGGGTGAAGAGGGCACAGGAGGAGGGGAAATTTTGGGAAGTACTGGAGACACCGAAAGAGAAAAAAAGGCAGAACTTCCTGAACGTGTGCAGAATTGGGTCGTGAGGTTCAGACTCGAAGCTGGAGGCACTGGCTGGAGTTCAAGACAGCAAGATTTGGAACTCACCCCAGCTACACTGGGGGTGGAGGATGGCTTCAGGGCACAGAAACGCCAGAAAGGTTTAGAGGATGGATGGAAAGAGTACAGGAAAGACCACTAGGAAGAGAGGTTTAGGGCCAGATGCATCCAATTCTGGGTGGTCTGCAATTTCTTTCTGTGTCTTCAGGTAGTGGGTTTCCTGAATCCAACCAGGTGACGGTCGAGCTCAAGGCTGACTCTTTGAAGGGTCCAGCTTCTGAGTTCTCGGACAGATCGCTGTCTCCGTTGGCGAGTCCACACCGGGTTCCTCGGGCCAGCAGCCGGCCTGGCCTTGGCCTGACTCCGATGTAGTGCGGGTTCCAAGAAATGGAGGCGAGGCTCCCTGCAGCTGATGGCGGAGGTGCCTCTGAATCCGCTGGGGAGCGAGGATGCACCCTAAGTCGGAGCTGCGCTTGTCCAAGGACTGGTAGAAGTGGCTAGGAGGCTCAGATCCGGGTGCCACCGCTTTACCGGGCTATCTTGGTAGTAGCTTAAGTCCCTTCTGTCCCAGGAAGTGGCCGGAGAGTTGCAGCCCCTGGTCCTTTAAGAGACAGCTCCGCCCCCGCGGCGCCCGCACCCCGCCCCCGCAGGGCAGGCCCGGCTCGGTTGGAGGTGGGAGCTGAGAGTGGCGGACTGGAGACGCAGGGCGGACGGGCTGGACCGGGACGCCAGCGGGGGTGGGGCTCGGAGGGTGACTCCGGAGCGTCGCATCGCTCCGGATGTGACCACAATAGCCCCGCGGGTCTCAGGTGTGCCTGACCTCACGTCTGCAACTCTGGGGGCCAAGAGTTCCCAATTCCGCCACTCAGAAAACAGAGACATGACCTTCCAGGGCTTGGGGACCCGCACTTTCCTTCTCCTTTCTCGGGTCAGCAATTCCGGAGGGGGTGGGTGCTGAGCTACCTCATTCCAGGGATGCTTCTGGGCTGGGGTGGCCGAGCCAGCCTCCCCATCCGGGCCCGACGCCAGCTCCCCTTCAGGGAAGGCGGCCCCAGCCCACGGAAGCAGCCTCTCCTCGGCCCAGAAGGGTCTGGCTGTGTCTCGCCCGAGCCCATGAGCCCCGCTCCAGGGCTGCCCGGTGCTAGGGCTGAGGACGCAGCTTGCACTTGGCTCCCGGGGAGTCAGTCGCCCCAGGTGTGACTCCAGCTAGAAAACTCCCATCCATTCCGAATCCCAGGAGCCACAGGGCCCAACCCCCTGCGGGCCCGCGGTCGTGCCCAAGAACTGAACTATGAAGGGAAGAGCTAAGTATAAAGGCTTTAATGGCCACAGGCTTGGGAAGGGAGGGGACATGGGACCTAGAAGGCCTGGAATCAAAGCGTGTGGAGGTCATAAGTACGCCGGCTCAGCTTCTCAGGGTCGTCCGATGCCATGAGGGAGAAGTCACGGAAGATGTCGAGATATGTCTCGTCCCCTGAGGGGTGGGAGGAAGAGCTGGGAGCGCGGACAGCTGGGCCCCTAGCTCAGGGAATGTGCTGGGGACAGCCGACGGGCCTTCTAAGGTTGTGGGTGAAGAAAAGCCCTGAGCTAATAGGGCACAGCCCTTGCCTTTTCTCTGTTTTGAGGCTGTGACTGTGGAGCAGGCCCGATATGCGTGTATTTGCTTATTAAGTAAGAGACTTAGCCCTGGCTGTTGTGGTTTAGGGGCTTGCGCACTTGGAAAGATTCTCAGG
This sequence comes from Noctilio leporinus, assembly GCA_004026585.1. Lineage (NCBI taxonomy): Eukaryota > Metazoa > Chordata > Mammalia > Chiroptera > Noctilionidae > Noctilio > Noctilio leporinus. The sequence continues at coordinate 14,434 of PVIW01008915.1, forward strand.
CAGGGCACATGCCTGGTCCCCAATTGGGTGTGTGTGAGAAGCAATCACACATTGACGTTGTTTCTCTTTCTTTCTCCCTCTCCCTCTCTCTAAAAGTAAATAAATAAAAATTAAAAAAAAAAAATAGACTTAATCAGTGTAGCTGGATGTGAGGGGTACAGGTCAACAGGAGCCAGAAGCACAGAGTTACAATGATGGGCCTAGTGAGGGTGTGGTAGGGAGATACTTTACCTGCCTGGCCCAGGGCAGCTTCAACCTCTCTCATCTTTGCCAATCGAAGCCTAAAGCAGAGGGAATCAAGGAATGAATGACAATCTCCTCACACACACCACCCCTCCCCAACTTCCTCTCCCTTGAGCTGGGTTGTTTATTTGTTTACCCAGGGACTAGTGCTTAAAAGATGCCTGATAACAATGTTGATGAATGATGACTCAGGATGAGCTCACGATCCTTGGAGCCTGTCTACCTCCTCCCTACACCACACCCCCATCAGCACTTGGAGCATCCTGTTTATTACCTGGTCCAAGTGCTGACCCCTCCCTTCTCCAGGCCTTCCAGGGCAAGTTGGGTTCTTGGCATTAACCGCACCCATGTGAAAGGAGCAGACTCTTGCCCAGCCCCTTGGGCATCCTTACAGTGTGACGATGTCAGCATTGGCTGTTTCCATGGCGATGGTCAGAGGGTCTCTGCCTTCAGAGTCCTGGGCTCCCAGGTCAGCTCCCCGTTTTAAGAACAGGCAGGCCAGCCTAGAGAGGATAGCCAGATTCAGTCTGCAGCTCACCCCTTCTGGAACCTTCCTCCCCAAAGCTATCATCACTGCCACTGCTACCCAGTGTGGCCAAGGATGGTTGCGTGGTGGAGCGGGCCTCGGCCATGGCTGTCTGCTTGGTTCACATTCGCCCCGTTCTGGAGGAGAAACTCACAGGCCAGAAGAGAATTCTGCATCGAGAAGTGGAAAATGGGGAGAGAGAGTGTGGTATCTTTAGAAGCAGATTTATAGATTTTTAAAGGGGGGTAGTTCAGAGAGTGGGGTATGCAATCAGGAGTTTAGGGATACAGCTGTGTGTCAGGCTCTGCTCTAGCTCTTTGCATGCATCCATACATTACACCCATAGTACAGCCTAATGAGGTATGGGGTAACTATTTTACAGATGAGGAAACTCAGGCACGGAGAGGGTCATAACTAAATGGTGAGAGCCTGACTTCAAACCTAGGTTGTCTCCCTCCAAATCACACACTCTTAAGCAGTCTCTATTGGTTATCACTCCCCTAGGGGGTGCAGGGAGAGGTAAAAAAAGGAATAGGGAATAAGAGAAGGAGCCTTAGGGTGGGGTGGGGAGATTGGCAAGACCCTCACAGCAGCTGTGGCCTGGATCAGTGGTGTGGCATTCTCCTGAGCCGTGTTGACCCAGTTGACGTCAGCTCCATGAGCGAGGGCATCAGCCATGGTGGGGAGGGATGGAGGATGCCCAGCAGCTCGAAACAGTAGGGCCCCAGGGTGCAGTCTGCCCAGGTCATCAGAGGGCGGCTCTGTTAGGGGGAATCAGCTTGGAGTCTGGGAAGAAAACCCTCAGCAAAGCCCCCTGATATGGCAATGGAGAGGCCACTTCTCAATTGTGGGGAGGCCTTTAAGAACCTGGGGACTGTGATGGGAAGTGGAGAGGTGTGTGAGTACGTACGTGGGGCCCCTAGGGCTAGAAAGCATCACTTCACCTCTTCTTGTCCAACCACCCTGACCAGCTGGGATGTTGTGGGTGAGTTGACTCACTGAAGGTCCACCTCAGCTCTCTTGGCTTCCTCTGCCCTAGCCAAATTCACACCTGCCTTCACAGGCCTTTGGAGACCCTAGCCCATTCAGACATCTAACGTTTCTATGCAGTTAATATCCTGTGTAGCTTCCCTACTCCTAGCCCCGTGCTCCTTCTCATTCTTCACTATAACCCCCAGAACTCTTACCTTCTAAAACCAGTGCTGATGTGGTCTGGCTCCTCCAAGGTTCTCAAAGGGAAGGCCTGGGCCTTATACTCTGAACCTCCCCACCAGATTTGGTGCAGTGCTGAGTACACAGCAGGTACACAATGAATGCCCAACCAACCCTATACCTGGCTTTGATCTGAAGCTCCCTGGACGGCACATCATGGAAGGCTTTGGGGGCACAGGAGGATGCCCCTTTGGGGGCCCTCGGCCACCTCTTCGCCCTCGAATCTCAGGAAGCTTGGTCAGGAACTTCTTCTCCACGTATTTGGCATGAATCCAGGCCTCCTTCTCCTGCCTAGAGGAGGAGAAAAGGGGACAGTCTTCCCTCCTCCCATTTCAGGCCCTCCTGCAAAGAGGGCAGCCCCAGCCCCACCCCCCGCCTTACCGGGAGCAGCTGGGCCCTGGCTTCTTCACTGCCATGGCCTCCACACGGGCCTCATAGATCTGGTTGATGACTACGTTTCCCAGCTCGCACATAAGCTTCAGGCACCAAGGCAGAGGCATACAGTCAGATAAGGTGGGGGTAGTGCCTGAGCCCTTGGGGCTTTGCAGCCCTGTCCTCACCCCACCCTACCTCTTACTTTTCATAACACCCCCAAGTCACCTTCACTAATTCCGGCTCCCACGAGTCAAGTGTCAGAGACCGGACTTTGGAGAAATGAACTCCGAGGCTCCTGGAGGGCCAGAGTGGAAATCAGGCCCTATGTGAGGCAGAGGCTGGGGGAGCTGCTGCTGCTCCTGAAAAGACTTGGAGACAAGACTCTGCATGGGGGCCATGCAGAAGCACTGGGCCAGCATACAGCAGGGCAGCTGGAGCCATGTAGCCTTGACCTACATCTGGCAGAATCCTATCTACTCACTATTCCCTCTCCCTTCTTCTCCAGCATTTCATTTAAAGGGCCTCATCCCCTCCATTCACCTCCCTTCTTTCTTGGCACTTTGGCCTAGACAACTTTTTCCTGCCATCCCCCTTTCCTTCTTCTACCAGATTGACTCAGGGTGAGGGCTCTATAGACTTGCTAAGGCCTCACAACCTGTTTTCTTTCTGCTCTTCATTGGCTCACTCATCCCTCAGCAGTCCTGACCCCACACCTCCTCCAGTCAAGCCAGTAAATTATTCTGGGTGTCCCCAACCCTGTCTATTCCAGGATACTGAGAGGCTGGACCCATCTCCACCTGTGCCCCACAGGCTCAGCCCATGCTTGTGTCCAGTGACAGCCAGAATCTAAGGGAAGAAGCCAGAGAAGCCTGTGTGATGGGCTCTCTCTCTCTCTCTCTCTTTTTTGGTCCCCACCCACACTGCAGCCAAAAAGAATGGGGCTCATGCTTGGAGCCTTGGGGAGTGACCTGTGGATGCCGGAGCACTGAATGCAGAGGGTGACACCAAGGTTGATACTAGCCCACTCAGGGGCTGGTTCCCGGCAGTCGCAACATTGGGCGTTGCCATCCACACTCTGTACCTGGGCGGCCACATGTCCCACTCCACCAGGCTCCCTTCCCCTGGTCATCCCACCAGAGCCCAGGGTGGCAGCTGAACCCATGACCAGATGTCCTGAGCCCTGGAGCAGACAGGAGAAGAAAGAATGACTATGGGGCCTAGGGGAAGGGATATCCCATCTCCCTGGGAAGCCTGGCCCTGAGCCCCCATGTTAAGGTACCTGGCCTGGACCCCGGGGGCTATCATCAAGGTGAGTCTGGCTGAAGGCCGAGGCAATGCTGCTCTGCACTGCACTGATCCACAGCTGTTGGAGGCGCTCTGAGTCAGCCTGCAGGAGGCAGGACCTGGGCAGGAAAGGGGACAGAAAGCAGAGAGGAAGGGGTCCGAGGCCTGGGGAACCTGTGGCAGGATAGGCAGGCTGACATCAAGCTATTAGTCAACTGGTTCCAGTCTTACTGAAATATTTCTGCACCAATGGGGAATATCCATCTAAATACCCCCATTACCCTATACTCTCCCCCCAGGCTGTCCCACAATCCAGCCACCAAAAGGTTCATGCCTGCGGCTGCATGTGGCACCTCCAGGTCCTTGTTCCAAGGATGCCTTTGTGACTGGCTTTACCTTTCCAGTTGGTAAAGATTTAGAGATATTAGGGCATCACCTCTGGTGATTACACTCACTTGCTGGGGGATACCACCTCAAAGCAGAATCGCCTTTCTGAGTCAGGGCAGAGCTTCACTGTGCAGAGACGAAGGTCATCTACCACAACAGTCACAGAGTCCTGACAGGGGAAGGTAATATGGGGGCAGATGTCCAGCCAGGTGCAGCAAGGGCTGAGTCTCTGGTCGCAGGCCTCCAGCACCCAGGCTACCCACCTTGTACTTCTTCTGATAAACCATTTGGTTGCTCTGAATAATAAACCAGCGCCTGGAGGAAGTGGGAATAGAGTTTGGACATGGGCAGCATCAGGAAAAGGCTGGGACAGGGACAGCAGAGAGCCTGTGTCCTTTACCCCATAAGGATCTTGCTGAGAGGAGAGAAACCTGGGCGGATTGTTCTATGAGATGTTCCAGAAGAGGGTGAATAGTGAGCAGATTGCCTAAGGGGCAACCCAGATTTGATATGTTTATGAAGACAACTTTCTAGCAAATGACAGTAAAATGCTTTTTCTAATAAAATAAATCTACTGCTATAATTTTTTTTTTTTTTTTTTACACATGGCAGTATCTTGGGGAAGGGGCTCAGTAACTTGGGGAAGGAGCCCATACGGGATTTGACTTGCACTAAGATCTGAATGGGCTGGCAGTGGCTCTAGAAGGGGAAAGAGTCGAGTCTGAGCAGATCTCAATCCTGTCCACACCCTGCAATGGCTTCCCATTTCCCTTAGAGTTGAGCCCAAGTCCTTACAGAAGCTGACAAGGTCCTATTACAATTCACACCCCTATCCGCTCCAACTTCATCTCCTACCACTTCCTCCTCTTTCTCAGTCCACCCCATACCTTCCTCACTTCCTCCCAATGCTCCAGGTTTCTCAGGGCCTTGACACTGGCTCCTCCATCTCGTTAGACCATTCTTTTCCCAGAAGTCCTTTAAGTAGTCACTCAGAAGTCACCTTTTCATGGTGACCACTCTATTCAAAACCGCAACCCTTTCTCAGCTATCCACATCCCTTACTTCATTATTTTTCTCCTCTGACACTCATACCTTCCAACATAATGTATACTAACATAACCTTTACTTATTATATTATTGTCTGTCTTTGCTGATAGAATGTAAACTTTTTGAAGGCAGAGGTTTTTCCTTCTTCTTTGTTGTGCTTAGCATACTACAACCACTTAAAAAATATTTAATCAAATGGGTTCGATTGATTGGGGTATCCTCTCCTTACCTGCTCCAGGTCTTAAATGCATTGCTGGCCCTTTTGAAGAGATGTCCTTCCATGACCAGGCCGCCAGGCCCCTCCTTTAGGCTTGGCTCTGGCTCCTCCCCACCCAGTTCCTGAGGGCACAGAAGGGTCAAAGGGCAACTTTGTGAACAGAAAGCAAGACCCCATGCCCATCTGTCTCCCTCCAGCAGTCCCTGCCTTCACCTTTTGTTTCAGCAGCACATGTCTTTGCTCCATGTCCCTCTTCTCTCTAGCTGAATTCAAGACCAGCTGGTGCAACTGGGCATAGGAGGGGCATCTCAGATGGCCTGAGCCTCCCTGAATGAGGCCAAGAAAGTCACTTCCAAGCCCACTACCCTTTACCACCACCTGCCTGTTTCATGGGGCCCTACCTGGGCGCCCAGCTCCTTGCGATACTGGGCCAGCTGGCTCAGCTCTTCGTGGCCCTGTTGAAAATGTGTAGCCTGGGCCTCCACCAAACGCAGCACCTGGGGGTCAAGGTGGGCAGGGGGCAGAGCTGAGGAAGACCCTCAATATTTCCCTTTGCCCTCCTGTCTCCATCAAAAGGCTCCCCCCACCTTACCCTTGCCACCACTACGACTCACAAATTCCATGATGTCAAACTTCCTCTTGTCCTCAATCACATTGATCTGAGGGCCCCAAAATACCTCAGGTCAGTCTTGAAAACATAGTGTCCCCTCCCACTGCACATCAGGGCCTCTCTAGCCTTGAGGGGACTGAGACCCTGGTACTCCAACAGGACTGGTGAGGGCAGGCACCTGCAGGGCATAATCCAGTGCCCGTCCCTGGTACCCAGCTCGAGCCATCTTCAATGCAGCCACTGCCTCTTCTGCCTCCTGGACTCGGCGTCTGGGGACCTCTGCGTTGTGGGTAAGAGCAGCCTCCAGGCTCTCAGCGCCTCGCCAGAAATCCCGACGAGCTTCTCGGAAACCCCGGAGACCTCTGGGGGTGGGGCGACACAAAGAATCATGGATATGCCCATCTGCCCCTAGCAGAGAAGTCCCACAAGCAGGCCCACTCGTAACCTTTCAGGTAGTCTCTATACAGTCAGAACTCCAAGGGGGTTCTTGAGATGGGGGACAGCCCTCAAGGTCACCAGAAACCCCTAGTCTCACAGCCTCATTCAGGGAGGCGCCTGTGGTCATAGGAAGGGCTGGAGGACTGGTTTCCCTCCCAACACTCACTCCTTGACCAGGGTTTGGATTTGCTGCTGTAGCAGGTGCTGGGTGGCATCTAGAAGCTCCTGAGAGGTAGAAATTGGAAGGTGGTGGTCAGGGTCACAGACAACGTTGCTCCCCCCACCTGCCCTACCTACCACCCACACTCACCGAGTGGCTGTCCAGCTTGTGACTCAGGCTCTGAGTGAATTTGTCCAGACACTCCTGGGCAAGAAGAGGCAGAGAGACAGAGTACCAGACATGCAGGCAGGTAGGACCCTCTCGTCTTTAGACCCAGCCTGCTTTGGCTGTCTCGAATCATAGCATAAGCCCTGCTCTAGCCAGGGTGCTGTAGACCCCAGATCAACCTTCCCCTGGCTTCCATAGGATCTCTCCTCATCTCAGACCCCATCTCATCTTGAGTCAGGCCCGGGCCCTATACATACCGCCATCATGGGCTCTGGTGGACCCAGGCGGGCCAGATCACAAATGCCAGCAATGAAGGACCGGCCAGCAGCAAGGTAATGGCGCCCACTTTCCAGGAGGCCATTACCCAGTTTGAGGAGCTAGGAAGCAACAGGACAACAGGGATTCGTGCCACATGCCAACATGGTCAGGAGCAACCCCCACTCATGTCCCACCTCCTGTCCCCTTCCTCTGGGCTGGGCCCCTTCTTCACAGCCTTGCCTGTACTTCTCTGCAGCCCAGTTCAGCTCTCACAGTTTCTAACATAAGCCTGGTCCTTCCTTATCTCTGTTGCTTTATTCCTATTGCTCTGTGCCTGGAACAAAATTCCTCCCAGCCTGTCACCAAAGCCAGCATCAGCTTCACCTCCAAAACATTTTTCTGTTGACTCCCACTTGTCTCTTCCTGCCCTTCCCCAATGGCTTGGATCCAGGGCTCCTTGGAAACTCCATCTTCAAACACTGTCTGGCTCACAGGATGAATGCTCTACCTAGTTGGTGTAAATTCTACAGCATTCAGTCTGAACTTGTTTCTTTCTGCGCTCATTGAACATTCTCTCATAAATATAAATTAATCAGTAGGCCACAGGGTCAGAGTAAAGATGGCATGCTAGGGTTCCTAAGGCCCATGCTGTCTGGTCCCAATTGACAAATAAGGAGGCTTGATAAACAAGAGGCAAGTGTCTAGCTTGAGGAGGGTCTCTCTGGGAGAGCCAAGCGGCTGAGTCAGAAACCAAAGTGAGGTCTTCTGCCCCCTGGCCCTTGTTACCTGCAGGAACTGTATTGTCCCTGAGGTGATACCACTTGGCTTTGGCCTGAGTCAGGGTGTCTAGGATGAAGCAAGTGACTGTGGAGCCTGTCAGCTTAGCCCAGTGAACTTTTGTGGAACTGAAAAACACTTTTCAGAGCTAGTGAAGGTTCAGGGAAATGTAGCTTGAGGTGGCTAGCAAGGTCAGGAAACTGATCATGTTCAAACCTTATGAGATGTCCCCATGGAGTGTCTGTGACAAGAGACAAGGACCTAGATGCTCACAACTCCATTGTGTGGAGCTGGGTAACTGAGTATCCATTTTTTCCTTATCCACTCACCTCCTCAATATACGAAAGTAAGAAACTTTCATAAGACTGAACTAGTGACAAATTGGTACATTGATACAACAGAATGATACACAGCAGTGCAAATGAATGAACTATTCATACATGAATTATTGATAATGAACTACTGATACCATTAGCATACAACAATTTGAATAAACTTCAAGGACATTCTGAGTGGGAGGAAAAAGCCAATCTTGAAAGGTCACATACCGTATGATTCCATATATATAACACTCTAGAAATGATAGAAGTCTAGAGATGGCAAACAGATGAATAGCTATCATGGATAAGAAGGGGGCAGGGAGGGTACCATTACAAAGAGTAGTACAAAAGAGTTCTTTGTGGTGATAGGAGTTTTGTATTTTTAGTGTGATGCTGATATAAGAATCTATACAGATGACACAAATATTTTTTGAAAAGAATATATGCAAAACATGTAGAATCCATGTAAAAATCAGTAAACAGTTCATTGCATCATGCCAATACCACTTTCTTGGTTTTGGGAGAATACCATAGTTATGTAAGATGCTGCCATAACTGGGTGATGGGTACATGGGACCTCCCTGTACTGTTTTTGCAACTTCTTGTGAATCTATAATTAACTACAAATAAAAAGTTTAATTTTTCTTTTTTTTTGTTTTTTTTTTTAAAGATTTCATTCATCATTTTTAGAAAGAGGGGAAGAGAGAGAGGCAGAGAGGGAGACAGACACCAATGTATGGTTGCTTTTCGCCTGCCTCCAGCCACAGACCTGACTGGAGACCTGGTTTGCAACCTGGTTATGTGCCCTGGCTGGGGAATCGAACCTGCGACCTTTGGGTTTGCAGGCCGGCACCTTAACCACTGTGCTACCAGCCAGAGCCTAATTTTTCTTTTTTTGTCATCAGTGTATGATTGCTTTTCACGTGCCTCCAGTCATGGATCAAGCTGGAGACCTGGCTTGCAACCTGGTCATGTTGCCCTGACTGGGAATCAAACCAGCGACCTTTGGGTTCGCAGGCCAGCACCTTATCCACTGTGCCACCAGCCAGGGCTAAAAGTTTAATTTAAAAAATATATGTAGGCCCTGGGTGTGTAGTTCAGTTGATTAGAGCATTGTCCCATTATACCAAGATTACAGGTTCGATCCCTAGTCAGGGCACATACAGGAATCAGCCAATGAATTCATAAATAAGTGGAACAACAGCCCTGGCTCATGTGGCTCAGTGGACTGGTGCTGGCCTGCGAACCCAAAGGTCACTGGTTCGATTCCCCATTTAAGGCACATAACCAGGATGCAAGCCAGGTCTCCAGCCAGGTCCTTAGCTGGAGGCAGGTGAAAGGCAATCATACATTGATATTTCTCTCTCTTTCTTCCTCCTTCCCTGCCCTTCTCTCTGAAACTAATGAATAAAAAATCTTTTTAAAAAAAATAAGTGGAACAATAAATAAATGTCTCTCCCCCCATCCTTTCCAAAATCAATCAATAAAAAAAAATTTTAAATATATGAATGTATACACATATTTTTGAAAATATATGCATACAGCCCTGGCTCGTGGCTCAGTGGATAGGCGCTGGCCTGTGAACCCAAAGGTCACTGGTTCAATTCCCACCCAGGGCACATAACCAGGTTGCAAGCCATGTCTCCAGCCAGGTCCGTATGTAGCTTGAGGCAGGTGAAAGGCAACCATACATTGATGTTTCTTTCCCTCTCTGCCTCTCTTCCTTCCCCTCTCTCTAAAGATAATGAATAAAATCTTGAAAAAAATATAAATAAATAAAAATAAATAAATAAAATATATGCATACAGTGGTCATCCTCTAACTTTCAGGCGATGATAGAGCAAAAACAAAAGATAAAATTCTCTCGTGACACTTACATTCTCATGAGGAAAAAATACACAAGAAAAAAAACAGCAAAAACAGCATGACAAACACACACTTAGGTGACCTCCGATGATTCTTACCCTTACATGATCCCTACCCCTTGAGTGTGAGTGAGACCTGCAACTTGCTTCTAACCAGCAGAATATGGTAAAGGCGATCGATGGCACTTCCATGATTAGGTCACACCATGTGGCAAACCTGGTGAATTTGCTCCTGTGATTACATTCCAACATAAATTGATGCCATCTTGCCAGCACACATGGGGGAGACTCTCCTGCTGGCCTTGAAGAATCTAGGTGCTATGAAGTAAACTGCTTATGGACAGGGCCACATGGCAGAGGACTTGGTGGCCTCTAGGAGCCGAGGACCTCAGTCCCAAAACCTTTGAGCTTGGACAAAAACCCTGAGCCTCAGATGAGACTGCAGCCTCAACTAACACCTTGACTGCAGCCTAGGAGACCCTGAGCAAGAGTCCAGCTAAGCTGTTTCCAACTCTTGACCCACTGAAACTATGATAACAAATGTGTATTAAGTCACTAAATTTGTAACAACTGATTTATAGCAATAGAAAACTAATACAGCAAATAAATATATAACGTCAGGCTAGGATTAAAGCTGTAGAGAAAAACAGGTAAGATGGGAGTAGGTGTATTTGTATGCGCACATGCATGTGCTGTTTTATAGAGTGGCCAGGGAAGACCTTACAGTCTTGTGTTTAGGTGTTGTACTAGTTTGTCCTCCACAGTCAGTCTGTGGGCTTCTTGGCAGAAATAATCTTGCTCTGCCCAATAACCCAGGGTTGGCATAATGCAGTGCTCAAGAGCTGACAGGGTAAGTTCCCAAGTGAGACTTATTCTCCAAGATCCCAAGCTCCTTGAGGCTTCTCTGCAGCCCCCAAATATCTACCCAACATGATCAGTATTCATCAATCCCTGGGACTCATTCTTTGTCTCCACCTTTCTTCCTGACTCTGCCCTCCTCATTTTAATCCAATCCTGAGTCACCTTTTCCAGTCGGGTCTCCAATTCTGACACTTCGGCTTCCACCAGCTCAATAGAGGCTCTGAGAAAGGAAGGATGGTGTCAAGGGAACAGAGTTTGGGTCCATCTGGTCTGTCCACCTTGGCAGGGTCAGGTCAGAGGTTAGGGTTAGGCAGGTGGAGGGTATAGGCAGAAAAAGCTGGTAGGTTAAAAAGGCCCACCCACCTACCAACCCTCTTATACTCGCCCAGTCCACAGTGTGGGAGCTACTATGGCCCAGGCCAGAACAGGAAGGGTAGAAGGGGTGGATGTGGTGAGGGCAGGAAATTGCTAAGCGCCCAGAGCAGGTGCTGGGGGAGGGGCAAGGGTCCCAGTGAGAGGGAGAATGGAATGCCGGCTCAAAGGGTGAGAGAGACCGGGTTTGATAGCAGAGGTAACTGCTTTGGCCCACAAGCTTGATCTTGTCCTTTTGAGACCTACTCCCTTGCTAGGACTCTGGCCTGGGAAAGGGTACGGGGTGTGTGTGTGGATGTGTGTGCGTGTGTGTGTTGTGGGGTATTATCATACCACCAATTCTCTGCACCCCCAGACCTGTACACTTACCGGAAGCGGGGTGAGTCCTTAAGACACTCTTCAAAATCCAGCTTGACTGTCATCTCAGCTTGATCACTTCAGGGCAGTGGTCCCTGGGGCCGGACAGCTGGGGATGCCGGTAGAGGCACTCTCTGCCCCGGGAGGGGCGTTGATGAGGAAGGAGAAAAGGGTTCTCTCCTGGGTAGAGCCTGGGGGGTTACAATTTTTTCCCCAAAGGGAAGGGGTGTCCTAGGAGAAGCTCTTAACCTACACTTTCAGGCAGTACTGGGAGGGGCAGAGGCGGGGCTTGAGCAGAGGAGAGGGGCCTGAGATCAGAGAAGCTACAGCCCCGCCCTTAGAGACTCTGCTGTCACCTTCCTACTTGGGCTTTATGCTTCTTTATGCTTTAGTGTTAGAGTTTTGGGAGCCTGTTAGAGATAGGTTCAAATCCTGGTTTGGTTACTTAGAGATGACCCTGGGGAAGCTCTCCGATTTCCTCAGTTTCCTCATCTGGAAGATGGGGATAACAACCCCTGCCTCCAGGGTTGTTGTAAGACTTAAAGATGATGCCAGGGAATTTATGGTTGACTGAATCATGTCAATCATTGTCATCTTGCCACAGGTGGGCCTTCTCAGACTCAGAATCTTTGACTCCAGTCCCCCAGGCTACTTGAGCTTTCTTCTTTGCTCTAGCTGCTTGTGGTTTCCTGTGTGTGAATTTCCCTTCCTCCCCCTCCCTCTTCAGTCACTGAGCAGGACCCGCCTGGCCCCCAATTCACAGCACCCAGACTCCTGCTCTTCTGCTCTTTATTTTCTACCCCTAGGGTGGTGAAGGCAGGGGAAGGTTGGCCCCCACCCCACCTCCAGCTGGCTACATTTTCTGTTGTTTGGCTTCGTCCTCTTTAGTCCATCAAAGTTGCAGGGATTCATCTGGAGAGGAGGGGTTGGGTGAGTGGTTTCTTAGAGCAGGCATGAGATCTGGCTGATGTGATCCCAGACTCCCTAGAACCTACCCTTAGCCCCTTTCCCTCTGTGTCCAGTGCTGCTGCCCCTTACCCCCTGCTCAGGCTCATACCTGCACTCGTTTAGACTTGGAGAGTTTGGGTTGCTTCCAGGTTCCCTCTCTGAGCTTTCTGGGCTTTGGTAGTTCAGCCCCTTCGATGTCAGACATTGACACCAGCCAGACACTGCTTGGGACCCACTTTTTTTGAAAATAGGCAGTACCAGAAGTGGGGTAGGTGGCAGAGAGAAACTGGAGAGGAGGCTTGGAACCCAGCAGATGCTATTAAGATGGAGGAGGTCCCAACAACTTCTGATCCTCCCTGGTTCCTCTCTGTACAATGTGGGCCTTGCACACCAGGATGGTTGGGGCCATAGCACCTATTGTTGATCTGCTGGTCTGAAAGGATTAGGAATTAGGGGATGGGAGTTTGCCAAGAGTCAGGCATAGTGACATGGTGTCCTGGTGCTCTCACCAGGCCGCAGTGGTGTCACTGTCACTGTCAGGGAGTTCTCGATGGCCTGTGATCCTGAAGGGGGCTTCCTGTATGGTCCAGCAAACGGACCTCAGTTCTGATGGAATTCTCACTGGATGATTGAGAGCCTGGAAGCATCACAGGATTGGAGTTGGGGTGCCCTTCAGTCTGTTGCTTCTCAGCCCTCCCACCCCCAGGCTGACTGGGCCCAGCTCTCACTGTTCTGCTGCTCATCTTCCATGTCTTCCTCAAGCTCTGGGTAAGGACAGCACCTCAGATATCTTCCTTTGCTATAATACTCCTTTCGTTGCAGATGAACCTCCTTGTCCAACATGGAGATAGATGAAGCTGGGGACTGATTTCTGAAGGCAGAGGAATCTGAGGAGTCACCAAATTAATTTGAGTCTTATTGGCCACCTAAGGTATCTAGTCCACCCGGGTGTCCACTGTGACCCCACCACCACAACACCATAAGGGAGAAGCTCAAGTGCCAGGTTTGCATCTCACTTCTATTAAACAACCTTTAGTGACCTACCCCCCACAGGTCTCTTGAGCTTTCTGTTCCTCCTCACCAGCCAGACTTCCCTGGGGACTATCCTGATGGAGAACTCACCCCAGCTGCCCCTCTCTCTTCCCTGGGGTCACCTTTCAGCATTACTTCCACCTCAGACAGAGGGCCCTTGGCCAATCAATGTCCACTGAGAAAGACAGGCTGTGGTGGAGAAGGCTTTGGACTACAATTCCTTTGAGTCCCTGGGGCCCCACCATATCTACTAACCTTTGGTTTCTAGAATGTGGTTCCTTGTCACCATGCCAATCTCATCTTTGACTTCTCTGGCCAGTCCTCCTGCCCAGTCTTTCTCCACAGACCTGGATCCTGGGCCCAGGGTCACATTTCGACTGCCACTGACCAAGCTTTCACTATCCTCGCTGCTGTTCATGTTATTACCCCAGGGCAGGTTTTTCTGAGTCTTGAGGAGCTTTCCTTCATCGTAGTGTGCCTTGCGGTGCTTCTCAAAATCACTGGAGTCTGTGGGCCAGTTTAAGAGCTCAGCTTTCCTGCCATGCTTAAGGTTCACCCCACCTCCCCTTCCATTCAGTTCCCACCCCTCATCTCACATGTTTTGGAAAAGTTGTCTGATGACCCTGAACTTCTGTTATCATTGCCCTGGAGGACCTTGGGCCAGAAATTGTCCATTGTTGCAAGCCTGAAGGTGGGGAGGGAGTCTTGGGGATACCGAAGGGAGAAAACAATGGGGGTGGGTGGTAGATGGGGGCAAGTTGGCTGACTCTGCCACCTTGGCCTTGGCCTAATGGGAAATGTAGTACCCCCACCCCCAATTTGGGGGGGGCCAAAAAACAGAGCTGGCTCAGATCCCAGAGTTCAGGAGTGGAGGGAGGAAGATGCCCCACACCCTGCTGGCAGGACTCACCTCTCTGCTAGTGCCTCTGGAGTTACTATGTGGGAGGGCCCTGCAAGCAGGTTCTCATCACTGTTCTGCAGCCTGCAGAGAAGGAAGGACACAGTGCAGAGAGGTGGGCATCAGTCAGTATCCAGTCTCTAAGGCCTCTTGCCTCTTCTGTCCTCTCCCTACTCCCCTCCTTTGAAAAGTGAAGAGTCTGGCCTGAAGGGCTAGGGCTGAAGGCTCAGAACCTGTGGTAGGGAGTGCTGGGCTCATCCACCTTCATAAATCCGTAGTCCTTGTCAGCAGGGTGGTAGGTGGCCATGATATTCATTTCATCCCAGTGCTGAAACTTTCTCCTGTGGTAAGGGAAGGACATGAAAAGGGGTGAGGGGTGGGGGGAAACTTCTAGTGGCCCCCTCCTTACAGTTTTCCCTAATTCTTTTAAAATTTATTGTTATTTTTTAGTATTATTTTTTCCTATGTATGGGAAAGCGTAAAGATACTATTCTAAAAGTTACTTCCATGTTCTTTGTGTAATGTACTAATGGCTTCCTCTGCTGAACTGTCTTAAGGAGTTTATGATTTCTGGGACTATAATATGTTAAGAACAGGGATGCCAGCCCTGGCTGGTGGCACAATGGATAAGGCACCAGCCTGCAAACCCAGAGGTTGCTGGTTCAATTTAAAACCAGGACAACATAATCAGGTTGCAAGCCAAGTCTCCAGCCAGGTCTGTGGCTGGAGGCAGGTGAAAAGCAACCATACATTGATGTTTCTCTCCCTCTCTGCCTCTCTCCCCTCCCCTCTCTATGAAAAATAATAAAAATCTTAAAAAAAATAAAATAAAAGAACAGGGATGCCAAAGTCAGATAGCCTCAGTTCAGATTCCAATCTTGTCATTTAATAACTGTAGGAATACGTGTGTGTGTGTGCATGTGTGTAGAGAGGGAAAGAAATTGAGATATTTATTTTAAGGAATTAGCTCATGATCATGGAGGCTTAAAAAATCCAAACTCTGCAGGGTAGGCTGCAAGCTGGAGACTCAAGGAAGAGCTGAAGTTTAGTTTAAAGATAATCTGTTGGCCCCTAATTCTTTTTTAAGAAAGATTTTATTTATTTTTAGAGACAGGAAGGAAGGGAGAAAAACATCAATGTGTGGTTGCCTTTTGCACGCCCCCAACTGGGGATCTGGCCCACAACCTAGGCAGGTGGCCTGACTGGGGATCAAACCAGCGACTCTTTTGGTTCACAGGCTGAAGCTCATCCACTGAGCCACACCAGCCAGGGCTTCCCTAATTCTTTCAATTTTCAAACCTTTTTCTTCTACCCCCTTGCAGTTCCAGGAGTGTAGGTGGCTGAGGATGGG
Source organism: Noctilio leporinus (assembly GCA_004026585.1). Classification (NCBI taxonomy): domain Eukaryota; kingdom Metazoa; phylum Chordata; class Mammalia; order Chiroptera; family Noctilionidae; genus Noctilio; species Noctilio leporinus. The sequence continues at coordinate 30,140 of PVIW01008915.1, forward strand.
GCCACACCTAATGATAACCTTGTACTGTGTAGCTACAATTTATCAGGTACCTGCTGCTCTGAAAGGCCTGGAACTTCACTTTGGCTACTCAATTGCCCTCACCTACTCAGTTTTAGTTCTCAGAACTCCGCCCCTTCCCTCTTGGCTCCGCCCACTTCGGTGTCCCGAACCCCTGCCTTTGGGCTCCTTCCTTGGGGCCTGCGAGCTGAGTTGTGATCCTTACTTTTCCTCACGGTGGGATTCATGCATCAGGGTGGAACTGATGTTTTTTAGGATGCCACGGGGCCGATCCTCAGAGCGTTTGTGGGGCTGCAAGCACGCTGACCCGGAGCGCGGACTGCCTCCTGAGTTGTGCACTCCAGGCCGCTCCGATCCAAAGTCGGACGTCCGGGATTCACAGGTTCCAGAAAAGGGGGTCTTCAATCCGTCAGGGTATGTGCCGGATGGAAGACTGTGGCCCACAACCTTCCCAGAATGCTGGTTGGGCATGGAACCGTGAACCGCTACCACCTCAGAGGGCTGGCTGGAACCAGGGCTTCCAGTTAGGATTCCCCCAGGGTATAAGGGGCGCCCAGAATCGTGAGACAAGACTACTTCTGAGGGCAGCCCAGCGCCTGCCTTGACTCCTCTGATGTCTCCTAGCATTCCCCCGGTTACCTCTCCAGAGGACTCCCCGTTGAGGCCGCCAGTAGCCCCTAGAGATTTCTGCTTATCCATTGCCCCACCAGGAGGCCACTTTGAGCTACTCCTCCCGGCCTCCCTGCTCCACAGAGCCTGGTCCCTGAGGCCCCGCCCCCACCGCTGCTGGCTGGGGGAGCTGGGGCCAGGGCCCGAGTACCCCTTCCACTGTGTTCCTCGTAGTCACGGTGGGCGGAATTCAGAGCACATAGGGAACTCGGGCTGGGAGCCCCACCCCCGGTTGCCCCTCCCTTCTGTCCCCTCACCCCTCCACCAATCTTTCTTTGTCCCTGGGATTTGCTCCCGTCCTCCCGGGGCAAGTCTTGTGATGTCACAGTCAACCAACCTTAGCGCGAGCGTTGGAGTTGGGCTGGTGGCTAGTTAATAGCTCTGGGGGAATCTTTGGGGACCGTCAACAGTTACTTGAAACTGCCTGCCAGGATTTCTTTGGACTTTTTATTCGTGGCTCTAAAAATCTAAATTTGATGGGATTGGAGTTCAAGGTAGGCAGAACTGGAAGCATGCGCAAGGCCATTCTTCCTCAAAGTCGGTCCGCTTTGCTTCCCACGAGAGGCATGATACAAAGTGGAGGTACGAAAGGTGTGATACAAAGTGGAGGGATTGCGACAGTGTCGCAAGTTATAATTGGGCTCAGTGGTGCGGAGGAAAGAAATTTCTATGTATAAAGCTACCGGTGCCACCTTCACAGCTCTGAAGCTTGTAGAGAAGGCACCTACTTCTCTTGCGCTAAAGCGAATACTTCAGGGTGCCCCCAGCCTCCACGAGGGCGGGGTCGTCGGTGGCGCTTTCAAAGCTAAAGTGTTTGAGGCGGCAGCACGCCCCCTTCCGTCAGAAAAATGGCTGCAGCAAGTCGTTTCTCTCATTGTCGCAAAACTCCCTGCCCAAGTCTTCACCCTTCTTGGAGCCACTGTCACCTCGTCTTGCCGTAAAGCAAACCTTCCCGACCCTGTCGTCCTTCTGGTTCCCGTGGTAGTCGTTAATTCCCTAGCCCGGGATGCTTCAGTGCCCGGCAGTGCCGTAAAGTATCTCTGGCCCCAGCCCTGGGTCCCGTTCCCTCAAGGTGTCCGTGCATCGCGGTTGCTACGGTGCCGCTAAACGCAGCTGTCGCGCGGCCCCGGCGTCAGCGGCGATGGCGGCGGGGTCGGGTGGGAGTGGGGGATCTGGGGGTGGCCCCGGGCCGGGGCCTGGTGGGGGTGGTGGAGGCCCCAGCGGTAGCGGTCCGGGACCGGGGTCTGGCGCGAGTTTGGGCAGCGGCGGAGAGCTGCACCCACGCACTGGGCGCTTGGTGAGCCTGTCGGCCTGTGGGCGGACAGCGCGGCGGCAGCAGCCGGGCCAGGAGTTTAACCACGGGCTGGTGTTGAGCCGGGAACCCTTGCGCGATGGACGTGTCTTCACCGTCCGCATCGATCGCAAGGTGCGGAGCTGGGGCTGCAGAACCGAGATGTGGAGGATGGGAGGGGATTAGAAGGAGATGGGGTAGGAACAGCCAGTGTTGTTCACTTCATCGGGTACCGAGGGGGAACAGACAGACTTAGAACACCCGGTGATGCACAGGATGGAGCATGAAATAGAAACATTCAACCTGAAGGAGAGCTTGAATTTCCTTAAGTCCCAGGAGCAGGGAAGGGACACTGAGCCTCGCCCCCTAAAACGACTAGGGAGCGGACCTGGAACCATTTCTGGGAGATGGGAGGATGGAGAGGTGTCAAAGATATGATGGATGGAGAACAGAGATAATAACCTAGGAAAGAACAAACCATTGAAGGACAGATTCAGAGTTGGGTGGGAAAGATGGTTAAGGAGAGCTACTCAGGGAGAGGGAGCTTTGTGTACTTGTGTGCGATTTAGTGAAGAAAACGGAGTGAATCTTAGTGGAGCCAGAGTCTAGAAGAGAATTAAGCCATTGAGAAGAGAGTGATATGCAAGAACAAGGAATGTAGGTATGGAGAGCCATGAATTTGGGTGGTTGGGAAGCCACAGAGACCAGTGAAGTTAGAGGACCCAGGGAATTTAGCCAGCTGGTAAAGGAAGGGTGTAGGCACTGAGCATCCAGAGTAAAGAGCAGAGTTGCTAGGGTGAGTAGACCAAGCAATTCCTGAGACAATGCAGAAAATTGTAAGACTGCGTCTCTGGATTACCATCTCACATCTCAAGAGAGAAAAGTCAGTTAAGCTGTCTTGAGAGGTAGGGAGAGGAGAACACAGTAGCCTATGAATTGTGGTTTCCTAGTGGTGGGAGAACCATTGGTGGCCCAACCTGAGGAACCTTTGTCCACCACCCCTATCACAGGTCAACTCCTGGAGTGGCTCCATTGAGATTGGGGTGACGGCACTGGACCCCAGTGTACTGGATTTTCCAAGCAGCGCCACAGGGCTGAAGGGGGGTTCGTGGGTAGTGTCAGGCTGCTCGGTGCTAAGGGACGGACGTTCTGTGCTGGAGGAGTATGGTCAGGACCTGGACCAGCTTGGCGAAGGGGACCGCGTGGGCGTGGAGCGCACGGTTGCTGGGGAACTGCGGCTGTGGGTGAATGGGCGAGATTGTGGTGTAGCTGCCACAGGCCTGCCTGCTCGTGTCTGGGCTGTTGTGGACCTTTATGGCAAGTGCACCCAAATCACTGTGCTACCCCCTGAGCCAGGCTTCAGCCCTCCTACTCCCATCCCCACACCTCCCCTTGAGCTCTCCGCTCTCCCTGAAGATTCTGCCTCAGCTGAACAGGGGACCTCTAGGGATGAAGGTGAGAACACAGCTAGGGCAGTGATGGAGGGGTGAGGGCAAAGGGGATGGCTGAAGGGAAATGTAATGACAAGTGAGGCTGGGTGTGGGCAGTGCCACTCAGACCCTTGAGTCTGTGAAGGGGAGAGCAGGGGCTAGAGGAGGGGGTCTCCAGGCTCTGGGCCATACAGCAGGTGCTGAACCCTTTATTCCCCTCCCACCCTGCCTGGTCCCCAGCCTTCATGGTGTCCCCAGCACAGGCCCGGCCGGAGACGTTTCCTAACAGCCTTGAGTCGCATAATGGTGAGGGCTTCTGGGAGGTCCTGGGAAGGGGAGTGGGAAGCGAGGTGGACAAGGGAGGGATGTCAGGAGAGGGGTAGGGAGAGAACTGCAAACCTGCTGGTGTAGAGCCTCATTTCAGCTTCCTTCCTTTATCCTGCTGCTATAGACTTTGCCAGCATGGAGCTAACTGAGGTGGTGAGCAATGCCATTCTGTCTGCTTACAGTGGGGGGCTCCTAAATGTGAACCTGAGCTCCCCACCAGCAGGGGAAGGAGGACTAGGGTCTAGCTGTGCTGCCACCTCACCCATCCTCACCTCCAATGATGCCCTGCTCTTCCATGAGAAGTGTGGAACTCTCATCAAACTCAGCAACAATAATAAGACGGCTGAGCGTCGCCGGCCCCTGGATGAATTCAACAATGGGGTTGTCATGACCAACCGCCCACTCCGGGACAATGAGATGTTTGAGGTGTGCAAGATCCTAGGGTCTGGTTGACACTTCATGCTCTGGGAACTGAAGATGGGGCTTCATCCTTGCTACTGGAAGGGTGGGGACTGGGGAAGGACCAAGGCCTATGGGTCTGTTCTCTGCATTTACACATCAACCTCTCCATTCTGCTAATATTTCACCCCAGATCCGCATCGACAAGCTTGTAGATAAGTGGTCAGGCTCCATTGAGATTGGTGTTACTACCCACAACCCCAACAACTTGGAATACCCAGCCACCATGACCAATCTGCAGTCAGGTACCAGCCACTGGCAGAGTGGGAGCACGGGGCTGGGATCACTGAAGTGAAGGAAGCTCAGTCCCTAACCAGGGTGTGTGCATTTCCCTAGGCACCATCATGATGAGCGGCTGTGGTATCCTGACCAACGGCAAGGGCACCCGCCGGGAGTACTGTGAATTCAGTCTGGATGAGCTGCAGGTGAGGGTGGGATACAGCCTGGGCTGCTCTCCTGGGGAGTCCCAGCACACTGCATCCCTGCCTGAGCCCTGTGGTTTAGAGCAAGGCCCTTTATCTTTTATCTGAAGAGTCCTTCTAAGAAGGCAGGGTTGCCCAATAGTTAGACACTCAGATTTTTGGAGTTAGAGGGTTTGTGGTAGTGCCCTGAAGCAAGAAGCTTATCCTCTTTAGTAGTTTTTTGTTCTTTTCCTTAAATGTCTCAGATGAGCATGTTAGTAGTGTTTTATAGATTGTTGTAAGGGTTAAACAAGTGATGGTTATAAGGTGACTTAATGCAGTGCCTGACTTGCATTAAGCATTCCCGGTAGACTTGAGACTCACAGGAACTTCTTGGAGCTGTTACCTTCTGATGTGGGGTGGTTGGAAGGCTCTAGGACTACTCTGTTCTCATGGTTCCCACAACTGTCTGGAGCCTAATTATGGATGAATTCCAAACTATTATTTTTCTGTTTTGAATAGGAAGGTGACCACATTGGTCTCACGAGGAAGTCCAACTCTGCCCTCCACTTCTTCATTAATGGCATTGATCAGGGTAAGAGGAAGTTCAGAGAAGGCTTTTGGGTGACGGCTTTCAGTGGGATGGTCTGTACCTCACCCTCCTATCCCTTTGATACTCGATCTCCATATATTTGACTTTTCTCCCCTCAGCCTCCCATTCCTGTGCCTTCCCCCCCCTATAGGCGTGGCTACCCCATTAACACCCCCAGTGGTGTATGGTGTAGTGGACTTGTACGGGATGGCAGTGAAGGTGACCATTGTCCACAATAACAACCATAGTGATCGTCTACGCCGGAATAATGCCATCTTGCGGGCACTGTCTCCTGAGGGTGCTCTCCGCCGTGCTGCTCCTGCTGCCCAGGCAGAACCTGAGCGCCTGCTCTTCCATCCCAACTGTGGGCAGAAGGCAGCCATTACCCACGAGGGACGCACTGCTCTGAGGCCCCAGTATGGCCCATGGGTGGGGAGAAGCTTGCAGAAGGGGCTCTAATGGAATTGGGGGAAGAGCGGGGGAAGTGGGAGCTGGAGGGAGTTTGATCTGGGTGTCCTAGACAGAAAAGTGGTGAGCCTTATGAGTATGATGTTTATCTGGTTGACTTGGGCTAAGATCTGGCATGTTCAGAGCTTGTGTTGGGGGTCTGAGTCCCCACTTGCTGTGTCCTCAGTGCCACTGATGACTTCAATCATGGCGTGGTGCTGAGCAGCAGAGCCTTGCGGGATGGAGAGGTATTCCAGGTGCGCATCGACAAGATGGTGGACAAATGGGCTGGCTCCATTGAGATTGGTGTCACCACCCACAATCCTGCCTATCTCCAATTGCCCTCCACCATGACCAACTTGCGTTCTGGTGAGCTCCTAAGAAGGGCAGGGCCAGGATAGGGTCCTAGGGAGGAAGCTGTCCTCACAGCCCTGACAGTTGTTTTCCAGCCCCTTTTTCACCTGTTACACTGTGATATCTGATTCAGTGGCTGAGGATTGTCCCATGAATGGGGCCTGTGGATGGCTTGGGAACATCAGCTCTCTTGTCCTTCTCTGGGAATAAAGCTGTCAGAGAAAGGCAGGCTGGGCTAAAGGCTTTGGGCATAACGTGGGGCCCGCTCTATGAGGGAGAGGAGTCCTAGCTTCTCCCTCACGTCCTCTGCCACTCCTTGTCTCCCTAGGGACCTGGATGATGACTGGGAATGGGGTGATGCACAATGGAACAACCATCTTGGATGAATATGGGCACAACCTGGACCGCCTCAAGGTGGGAGAGTGGATGTGCTGCTAGCTCTCAACACTGGGGAGTAGCCAAGGTGGGGCTGCTGCAGGACCAGCCCAGGCAGGGACTCTACCTGACTCCTCACTCCAGCCCCCCTTCTTCCAAGGCAGGGGACACGGTAGGCGTGGTGCGGCGGGAGGACGGGACTCTCCACTTCTTTGTCAATGGGATGACTCAGGGCCCTGCTGCCTGGAATGTGCCTCCGGGTGTCTATGCTGTTGTGGATCTCTACGGCCAGGCGGCCCAGGCCACCATTGTGGACGACGTGGGTGAGGGCCGGGCTGGGCAGGGGCAGGAGGGTTGCCTCGGGAGGCCTCAGAGACAACTATATGCCTAATGGGTTATGTCCCCTCTTGCAGAGGTGACCCCAGTTCCTGAGCCACTCCCTGAGGGGAACAACCAAGTGTCTCCAAGCTCCCCATCATCAGGGGCTGGGGGCTCGGACCTGCGCTTCCACCAGCGGCATGGCAATAATGCCATCATCACTAACGGGGGCCGTACCGCACTCCGGCACAATTGCCGCAGCGAGTTCAATGATGCCATTGTTATCTCCAACCGGTGAGTGTCTGGACTTGCATGTCCCCAATTCCCACTGCCCAGCCTCAGCATCCCAGGAGGACCTGTCTGATCGCCACTCTTCTCTGGCAGGGCCCTTCGGGATGGAGAGCTATTTGAAATTGTCATTCAGAAGATGGTGGATCGCTGGTCAGGCTCTATTGAGGCTGGTGAGGGGCCCCTGTGTGTGTGTGCACACCTGCGTGTGCTGTGGGAGGTGCTGGCTACATATAGCTGGGGGCTTGGCTCTGACCTATCCCTGCCTCCTCCCAGGAGTTACTGCCATTCGGCCAGAGGACCTTGAATTCCCCAATACTATGACAGACATTGACTACGATACTTGGATGCTAAGGTTGGGCTACTTGCTTTGGGTACCAGCTGGGCAGGCTAGATAGAGCAGGTTGGGATGAGGGAAGCAGGGTTTCTGAAGCAGGGTTTCTGATCTGTGATAGTCATGAACAATAACAGACCTAGGGAGTCTGGCTACATCTTCTCTTGAATTATTGGAAACCCTTCCACAGGGCTCAACCATCCTTCCTCTTTTTTTTTTTTTTTTTTTAATATATTTTATCTATATTTTAGAGAGAGAGGAAGGGAGAGAGGGAGAGAGACATCAATGCATGGTTGCATTTCACCTGCCTCCAGCTACAAACCTGGCTGGAGACCTAGCTTGCACCAGGGTTATGTGCCCTGGCTGGGAATTGAACCAGCGACCTTTGGGTTCACAGGCCAGCGCCTTATCCACTGTGCCACCAGCCGGGGCCCTCAAACATCCTTCTTTATAGGGTATTTACTACTTTTCCCGTGAGAGGATCCCAGAGATGTAGGCGACAGAATTGGGTCCCAGACACCAGATGAGATCCCAGTCCAAGGCACTCAAAGACTCCAACAGGCAGACAGGACAGAGACCTGTGTGGGGAGGAAGCTGGGAGGCTGACTTGCCCCTGCTGTTCCCCCAGTGGCACAGCTATCATGCAAGATGGTAATACGATGCGCAACAACTACGGATGTGACCTTGATGCGCTCGGCACAGGTGCACGCATCGGCATGATGCGAACCGCCAAGGGTGATCTGCACTACTTCATCAATGGCCAGGACCAAGGCGCCGCCTGCTCAGGCTTACCTCCGGGTAAAGGTGACTACTCTGTGGCTTTCAACCTGCCACCCTCAGCCTACCCCACCCTGGGATATCAAGGTTCTGACTCCTTCCTTTCCTACCCAGAGGTGTATGCGGTAGTGGACCTCTATGGCCAGTGTGTCCAAGTGTCCATCACCAGTGCTACTGGCCCCATGGACAACAGCCTGGCAACCAGCAACACTGCTACTGAGAAGTCATTCCCCCTGCACTCCCCAGGTTTAGCCAACAGGGAGGGAGGGTGGAGTCTGCTTGCCTGCTGTGGGTCTGAGAGATACAGCTGCTGGGTCAGGGAAAGGGGAGGGAACAATGATGGCGGAAAGCAGCCAGGAAGAGGGCAGGAGTTTACTCCTGGTAGACAACACCTGGACACTTCGCTGCCACCAAGGAGCCAGGACAGCATAAGCTAGGCATACCAGATTCGGGAACGAGTCTTGCTGTGGTGAAGAGAGGTGTCAGAAATCTTGAAGGAGTGATGGCCGATGGGACCTTTTGTCACCTTCCTATTTCACCTGCAAGCTTTGTTTTGTGTCCTGTGTGAAGCTTGCTGCCCCAATTCTGCCCTTTCCTTCCATACCATCTTTCCACAGTGGCTGGTGTGGCTCACCGATTCCACAGTACTTGCGGCAAGAATGTCACCCTGGAGGAGGAAGGCACTAGGGCAGTGCGTGCTGCTGGCTATGCTCATGGCCTTGTCTTTAGCACCAAGGAGCTCAAGACTGAGGAAGTCTTTGAGGTGGGCTATGGAGATGTGATAGGAGGTTTCCAGGCCTTCCACAACAGGGCCAGACAGACTGCTTTCCAATCTCCTGCCCCCGTGTAGTGCAAACTAGTATTTTTTTCACACAGGTGAAAGTGGAAGAGCTGGATGAGAAGTGGGCAGGTTCCCTCCGGATAGGGCTGACCACACTAGCGCCGGGGGAAATGGGGCCTGGAGCAGGTGGTGGCCCTGGTCTGCCTCCCTCCCTGCCAGAACTCCGGACTAAGACCACTTGGATGGTATCCAGCTGTGAAGTGAGGCGTGATGGGCTGCTCCAGAGGATGAACTATGGCCGGAACCTAGAGAGGCTGGGGGTGAAGCAGCTGGATCCAGAGAGAAGGGTGGGATTGGGAGTGGGTATGGCAGAGATGTGGGCTGAGCATCTTTTATTGCCTCACCGTGGTCCTAGGTGGGGAGCCGTGTGGGCATTCGGCGGGGGACAGATGACTCAATGCACATCCTGGTAGATGGAGAGGATATGGGACCTGCAGCCACTGGCGTTGCCAAGGTAAACTCAAGACTTGCCTTAGATTCTGGGAAAGGGGTTGAGGTCTTCCACTCACCTCCAACTTCCTGGGTCTTTTGTGTCCCCAGAACGTGTGGGCAGTGTTGGATCTATATGGGCCAGTGCGGAGTGTGTCTATTGTCAGCTCCACAAGGCTGGAGGAGCCCGAAGTCACCCAGCCTCCTTCTCCCAGCTCAGACACTGGAAGTGAGGGTGATGAGGATGATGAGGATGAGGAGCATGGCCTGGAAGTAAGAGGCTACAGCAGGGTCCTCTGGGTACATGAATGAGTGGTTTGGTGGGCTATTGGCCAGTAGGTTGTTTTTGGGTTCTTCAGTCCTGTCCTGGATGGGTAAAAGCTAATGTGCAAGCTCTGTGTAAACTCTAGTGGGGTGGCTTGGGCCTTGCATCAGCAACCCCAGCAGCTTAGTCTCTCCTGCACATCAGGGCCAGGATCAAGTCGCCATTATGCCTACAGCCCTTGAGTTCCTGGAAAACCATGGGAAGAATATCCTCCTATCTAATGGGAACCGCACAGCTACTCGGGTGGCCAGCTACAATCAGGGCATTGTTGTCATCAGCCAGCCCCTGGTGCCCCAGCTGCTGGTCCAGGTAGGCCTCCTCTCCTTATCTCTTCCTTGTGCCCAGCACCTCTTGCTCAGGGTGACCCAGAGGCAACCCTTCTGGAGCTAGGTCTTTCCTAGATTGAGGGCAAAGTGGAAGGCAAGTCTCTTGAATGAGTTTCCCAGGCATTTGTTTGTACTCTATGGTGGTAGTTGCAAGTCAGTATCCTGGCAATGCCCACCTGGTGACTGGGGAGGGAGCAGCAGGGAAGAGCTGGGGGATTTCAGGGGAGGCGCCTAATCTTATCTGTGGGAGTGGGGAGAGGCCCTTCTGTTGCTAAATGAAAGATGTCACTGTTACAGGGGAAGGGAGTCTCTAGGGATAAGAATCCTTAGAGTTCACAGAAAGACCAAGGCTAAAAGAGGGAAGAAAATAACTGAATATTCAGTTTCTGGTCCCTTTAAGTGTTAAAAGGGGCAGCATCCTGGGCCACACTCTGGGAGATGTCATCTTTCCTCCGTGGCTGCTATGAGAAACATGGTGTGCTGGGTAGGCAGCCTCTTCCCAGGCAGCCATGACTGGGGAAAGTTGCCCTCTCCTCCAGGTACGGATAGACTTCTTGAACCGGCAGTGGACATCTTCACTTGTCCTGGGAGTCATCACCTGCTCACCCGAGAGGCTCAACTTCCCTGCTTCTGCCTGTGCCCTTAAACGGGCAGCCTGGCTGTTGCGGGGCCGTGGGGTCTTCCACAATGGCCTCAAGGTGGGTAGGGAGCAGAGAGAAGTGGGGAGCCAGGTCTCTGAGTACAGAGGTGTTGGTCAAAAGGAGGAGAGGGACCCCAAGGGATGGACTCACACAAGGACCTATTTTTCCCTAGACAGTCTTGGGCATGCTGCGTCCTATGTCCCTGTAACCGAGAATGTTGCAGTAGGAGAAAGGAGGTGGAGTCTAGGTCACTGAAGCGGGTGGCAGAGCCCAGACAGTGGGCAAGTTTGGAGGCAAAGCCCAGGAAACAGCAACCCAAAGCAGTGAAGTGTGGGGTGGTTGCTGCTGGTGGGAGTCTGATCTCTGGGAAGACAGTAGGTCTCTCCTCCCAGATCTGTGAGAAGTTTGGGCCAAATCTGGACACGTGTCCTGAAGGTACCATCTTGGGACTGCGGCTAGACAGCTCTGGGGGGCTGCATCTCCATGTCAATGGGATGGACCAGGGGGTGGCTGTGCCAGATGTCCCCCAGCCCTGCCATGCGCTTGTGGACCTCTATGGGCAATGTGAGCAGGTTAGTGGCAATGGAGGCAGGGAGGTGGGAGTGCCTGGGAGATGGCTGTTCAAGTAAAGAGGAAGTCTGTGATTCAAGGAGGGGATCAGCAGGCCTTGGAGGCTGGTCACACTCTGGCTGACCACCTTCTGTTCTGCAGGTGACAATTGTGAGTCCTGAACCAGGAGCTGCCAGTTTGAAGAGTGCTGGAACTCAAGGGGACATGGAGAAAGCTGACATGGTGGATGGTGAGGCAGCCTGAAGGGACCAGGATCCAGCCCCACCCCATTCTGTACTTTTAACCCCATCTCCTGTAACCTGTGCCCCCTCTGCTCCCTCAGGGATCAAGGAGAGCGTATGCTGGGGTCCACCACCCTCTGCCAGCCCTCTCAAGAGCTGCGAGTACCATGCCCTTTGTTCCCGTTTCCAAGAACTGCTGCTACTTCCTGGTGAGTACCCAGTGCCCTAGAATCTGCCTTATTCCCCCTTATTCCCTGGACTAGTGCAGGGTCATGCCCAAAGCGCTAGTGACCAGTCAGAAGGAGGCTTTGTGGTTGAGACTTAGGACAGGAACCATAGCATCAAGTCTGCCACTTGCTCTCCCACAGAGGATTACTTTATGTCTCCACCGAAGCGTAGCCTGTGCTTCTGTGAGTCTTGCCGGAAGATGCGAGGGGATGAGGCCCACAGGCGCCGTGGGGAACCCCCCCGGGAATACGCCCTACCCTTTGGCTGGTGCAGATTCAACCTCAGGTACATATGGGGCAGGATCATGTGTCTTCCTTACCATTCTTTGCTCCCTTGAGAAAGGAGGGTCCCAAGAGGGTGCATGAAGTGACAGAACTGCATGTCTGAGGAATGATCTTGTGGACCCTAGGGGATAACTGTGGGGACCACCTTTGTCCTATCCCATATATCCATTCCCCAGGGTAAATCCCCACCTGGAGGCTGGGACGCTAACCAAGAAGTGGCACATGGCATATCATGGCAGCAATGTGGCAGCTGTCCGGAGGGTGCTGGACCGAGGAGAGTTGGGAGCAGGTACTATAGCTCCAGCAGAATCAGATCAGGCTGGGCCTATGGGCTGAAGCAGGTCTGCACTGACCCAGTTCTTCTCACAGGCACTGCCTCCATCCTGAGCTGCCAGCCCTTGAAGGGAGAGCCCAGGGGAGGATTTGAAGAGCCAGGCGAGAACTGTGCACCTCCTCGGGAGGAGCAGCCCCCTCCAGTGCTACTTTCTCCTTCCCTCCAATATGCTGGGACTGAGACCCTGGCATCCAAAGTGCAGTAAGTACATGGGAAGCCCCAGGGCCACTTGGGTCTCCAAGATTTGCGCTCCCCTTTCCCACTTTGTTTTCCTAGTTCCTTATCTCCCTGCCAGCCCTTTCTCAACACATTTGTTGAACAAATACCACTTTTGTGTTATCTCAGTAAATAAAAAAGGAAACTTTGTTCTTATGGAACTTAAGTTTTCTCTCCAGAATGTTTATGCATAAGACATATTTAGTGTTTATAGAGGTGAAAGTAGTACTATGGAAACAAAAAGTAGAGTGTTGGGTGGGGGGTGGATTAGCTGTGTGGTTGGAGCCCTGGCTGATGTGGCTGAGTGGATTGAGCACTGGCCTGTGAACTGAAAGATCACCAGTCTGATTCCTAGTCAGGGCACATGCCTGGGTTACAGACCAGGTCCCTGGTTGGGAGCATGTGAGAGGCAACTGGTTGATGTTTCTTTCACACAATGATGTTTCTTTCCCTCTTTCTCCTTCCCTTCTCCCTCTCTCAACATAAATAAAATCTAAAAAAAAAAAAGAGGGAGACAGAGGGGAGCAAAAAGGGGATGGATGTGATACAACAACAATAAAAATGTTAAAAATGCATAATAAGTTACAGAAAGGTATTAAAAAGGAAAAATGACTAGTCCCAACATGCAAGCAAAAGTGGTAATTTTTTTCCCTCCAGAAAAATACTTTGCTGGAAGGAAAAAAAATTATTTATTTTCCTGGAAGGAAAAAAAAATTATTCAAATAAAATCATTAAAAAAAAAAAAAAAAAAAGGAAAAGTGTGGTCGAGGCAGGCATATTAAATAGGGTAGTTAGGGTAGATATCATTCAGGCGAAATTTGAAGCAAGGCTGGAGAAAAAGAGGTGAGGGAGTTAGCTGAGCAGGCATGGGGAGGAAGACCTTTTAGAGTCCAGAGAAGAGCTAGAGCTAAGTTCCTTTTATAAAGTGAGAGTGATTTCTAGGAACAGCAAGACCAGTGTAGTGATTGCCATTAGCAAGGGGGAGAGGTGCCTGGAGTCAGAGGTCTCATCACCTTATTTCTGCTTTTTGCCTAACAGATTCCGGGACCCCAAATTCCAGCGGACACACCAGGCCCAGGTGGCGTTCCAGGTGTGTGTGCGTCCTGGCTCCTACACCCCTGGCCCTCCTTCTGCTGCCCTCAGAGAACCTCCTGACCCTCACTTCAGCCCAGCCGAACTTGAGTGGGTAACGAAGGAGAAGGGGGCCACACTTCTCTATGCCCTGCTGGTACGGGTGGAATGAGGAGGGGAGACCTCAATACTATAAGCACAGTTGGGCTTAGGGCCCACGGACTCTTGACTGACGACTGCCTCCGCCTCATTCCAGTGACCCACACACAGCATGCATGGTGCTCAGTCTGGCAGATGCACAGGAGCATGTAGGCAGTCTTTCAGATTGAGATGGGAAACGGAGCACATCTCCATGTCCAGGGCCCCAGAACACTCTCTGAGGCAAAGGTGTTTGGAGGGAGCCCAGTTCCAGGCCCTGGGCAACCCCTGTTCATGCACTGATTTGGGGAACACGACTCCCTACGTAAGACTCCCTCCCCTGTATCATTTAATTTATTTCCATTTTTGTTCCTGGTTACTGTGAATCCCAGTGGAGTCTCTCTGTGCCCCACATGAAGCTGCTTTTTTCTGTGGCCACCGGGCGGGAACGGGGAAGGGTGAGGGCAGTGGAGGGGTTGGGTCCTCTGTACAGTTGTCATGACTCTGATTTCGAAGGAACAAATAAACACCGTCTCTTGAGCATCTGTCTCGTCTTTCTTGCACTCCGTAAGGGGACCTTCGCCTACACCCAGTCAGGGGCCCCACCTCAGGACCGCAGGCTGCTTAAGGTGTTTCATGGCTTTCATGCCAAGTGGAACTGCATACAAGGTAGTTGGCTCAGGCAAGCGTAATTGAAGGGTTTGGACTTCACAGGCTTCCGTCGCCGGCACTTCTGTCTTTCCGTCCCAGCCCAATCCGTGAAGCCGCCGATGTTCTGACCTCGGAAGAATTCATCCCGGCTACCGGATATGACATAGGCAAGGGCGGTGAAGAGAGGAGAGTGGGTAGGAAGGGGCTGGCGCCGGGGCTGGCGGGGAAGGGGGTGGAAACCTTGAGGCTAGAGACTCCTACACGCTTGCGCGCTGGAGCCCAGTACATGTGACTGTACATGTGACCGGGGCGGCGGGCGGCCTTCCTTTGCGGTGGACCGGGCGCGATCACCCCTGAGTACCGGCCTGCCTACAGGCCCAGCCCGAGGTCTGGCAGTCAGCGACAGAGCCGGGCGCCCACGGCCCGAGCGCCCCCGGCGGCACCATGCCTGCGCTCCTGGAGCGCCCCAAGCTTTCCAATGCCATGGCCAGGGCATTGCACCGGCATATCATGATGGAGCGAGAGCGCAAGCGGCAGGGTGAGCCGGGGCCAAAGCGGGAGGGCACAAGCCCATGGCGGCACTGCTGTCCCGGACTGACCTCCACCCACTGGGCAGACCCAGTGCACCAGCGACCAGGCTAGAGGAGGGATGGAACAGCCCTGTTGTGGGAATTTAAGTCGCCAGGTCTGAACTCCAGAAACCTTGAGGTGGGAAGGACCTTGGAGAGCACCTAAGGAAGCCTACCTCTTCCTGTCCCCTATTGTCTTAAGAGCGTAAAAGATCACTGATTGGGGTAACCAGTCTGTACTGGTCTTCAGTCTGTCTCTAATGATTTTAACCACCCCGTTACTTTTCCTTCCTGCTTGACTGTTCCTCCAGAGGAAGAAGAAGTAGACAAGATGATGGAACAGAAAATGAAGGAAGAACAAGAGAGAAGGAAGAAAAAGGAGATGGAAGAGAGAATGTCACTAGAGGAGACCAAGGAACAGGTATGTGTAATCAGTCCTTTGATCTCTCCCAGCTCGCTCTTCTCTTGTCTCTCCTACCTCCATTTTCTCTTCCCTCCCTCCTTTCCAGATCCTGAAGCTGCAAGAGAAGCTTTTGGCCCTACAGGAAGAGAAGCACCAACTTTTCCTGCAGCTCAAGAAAGTTTTACACGAGGAAGAAAAACGGAGGCGAAAGGAGCAGAGGTGGGATTGGAGAGCTAAAATTTAAATTGGGGACTAAAATATATAACTGGGGTTAGATAACAAAAGGTCATTGTTTAATGGCAAGAGTGGGCATTTGTCCTTAGATTTTTGACCTGCATTCCTTTCACTCTAGTGACTTAACCACTCTGACATCAGCTGCATACCCACAGAGTCTGACTGTTCACACAGGAACTCATCTCCTCAGCATGCAGGGTGAGGATAAAGAAACCATTTGTTAGAATGAATTCTCCTGGGTCACGGTATACTACCATTTCAGCATCATGAAGCCCCTCTTCCTCTCTAGGAAGCCCTGGAGGACACAATCGCCCAGGCACCCTCATGGCAGCTGACAGAGCCAAACAGATGTTTGGACCCCAAGTGCTTACAGTAAGAGTAGAATTGTTTCCCCTGCTATTTCCACCCACCATACTAAACCAGTCTTCAAGCCATGAATGTAACACTTAACTGTATGGGGAAAAATGGGACACACACTTCGAGATTAACGCTTTCAAGTTTATAGTTGAGTTCTCATCCTCCTCAGACCCGGCATTATGTGGGCTCTGCAGCTTTCGCAGGGACCCCAGAGCATGGGCAATTCCAAGGCAGTCCCAGTGGTGCCTATGGGACTGCTCAGCCCCCACCTCACTATGGACCAACTCAACCAGCCTATAGCCCTAGTCAACAGCTCAGAGGTGAGTGATTGGTGGAGGGTGGGGGTGGAGACTTTCTTCAAGGCCCAAAGGGATTAGTACTGTAAATGGACAGAGGAGGTTCTAATGGCTATGCCTCCTGCCTTTCTCAGCACCTTCAGCATTTCCTGCAGTGCAGTACTTGTCTCAGCCACAGCCACAGCCTTATGCCGTGCACAGCCACTTCCAGCCCACCCAGACAGGTGATGATATCCCATTCAGAGGCCCTAGTTCTAGAGTCCTCCTTTTCCACTTCTCTACCCATTTGACATGCCTTTCTCACCCATCTAGGGTTTCTCCAGCCTGGTGGTACCCTCACCTTGCAAAAGCAAATGGAACATGCTAACCAGCAGACTGGCTTCACTGACTCAGTGAGTGTAGAGCCTTGAGAGGTCAGGGGAAGGGATTAAGGGGAACCCCAGGCTGCCTCAGGTCCTGACTCTGTTCTTTGCAGTCCTCCCTTCGCCCCATGCACCCGCAAGCTCTGCATCCAGCCCCAGGACTCCTTGCCTCCCCCCAGCTCCCTGTGCAGATGCAACCAGCAGGGAAGGTAAGGATCTCTACACTGTACCACAGAAAACTGGGTAGAACATGTAGTTCACACCCGTAGTTTCCCCTTCTTTCCTTGGGGGTGGTTGTATGGGTATGGAGTATGAGAGTATGCACACTGACAAAACCCACCTTTCACCACCAGTCGAGCTTTGCAGCTACCAGCCAACCTGGCTCCAGGCTCCCTTTCCTCCAGCACAGCCAGAACCCAAGATTCTACCACAAGTGACCATCAAATTTTATTGTCAACTTCACCCCAACCCCTCCATGGGTGAGGGTCCCAAGTCCTAGGCCAATAAAGTCTTATCTGCCATTGCCCCTGGCTGTTAAGTGTTTATGTTAACTCCCACCTAGATTAGGCCAGGGGTGCTTGGGGGTGGGGAGCAGAGGTAGCTTGCAGGTCCATGACAAGTCACAGTGGGACAATGGATTGGTTGTAATGAACTTAAGTGTCACAGTCCCGTATTTTTGGTTCCCAAATTTCCTTTCCAGTCAGTAAATACCTTTTATTCAAAGTAGCCAAGTTGGGGCTTCATATTAAACTTGTAGTTTTATTCAGGTTTGATTTTAACAAATGTGTCAGGGTGAGAGCCCACAGGAAAGGGTGAAGCCCATGGGGGCAGGGCCCTCCCATATGCCCAAGGAGGGGGCAGGTCCCCTTCTCTCTCCTCTTCTTCCCTCTCCTGCTAAAGGGATTTGGGGAGAGACTTAGGCATGGGGAGGGGTCTGGCCCCCACTCTGTGGGGATGGTGCTTGGGGGTAAAAGGCTATGGAATAGGGATCAGACCAGGAATGAGGAGTTGGGGCACAAGGACTAATTGCCAGAATCCACAGCTTTCTGATTCCAAAATTTAAAAAAACAAAACAAAAACAAAAACTAAACCACAAGCAGCACCCGTCCCCACTCCCCGACCAGGGCTGTAGTTTCAGGGGAGAAAAGGGTGGGGCAGTTTCACCAAGGCCATGGCTCACTCCTGGCCAAGGGAACAGGATGAAGGGCAGGGGCTCCCCGACAGAATGAGGGGATGGGGGAAACCAAAATAAAACATCAAATAAATTGTGTAGGAGTCCAACCAAGGGCCCAGTCAGAGCTGGGTTAGGCTGGGGGAGGGGGCCTCTGCAGGCTCAAGGATCACTGCAGGCTTGAGGATCACTGCTGCCGCCACCGCCATCCTGAGTAGGAGAAAGAAACCAGGTAAGACAGGATACCTTCAACAAGAAGAAGGATGAGGGAGGATGATGCTGGGACCAGAAAGTGTGGAACAGCTAACCAAAGTATGTTGGGGGGAGTTTGTCACACTCACGTGGGAACCAGTTATTTTGCCATGGCCTTGATTGCAACAGCTGCTTCCTCTGTCATGGCAGAGAGCACTGTAATCTGTGAGGAACAAGAGGGAGAGTTGCAAGTCTGAGCTCAGAGACAAAGTACAAAGAGTGAAACACAAAAGGAAAGGATGGGGCACCATACCAAGATCTCCTCTCCACAGTCATACTTCTGCTCAATCTCCTTGCCAAGGTCTCCCTCAGGCAGACGAAGGTCCTCTCGCACCTCCCCGCTGTCCTGGAGCAGTGATAGATACCCATCCTGGATGCCAATCAGCTGGGGACACAGATAGGGAAGGAAGCTGAAGTTGAGGATCAAGGGTCTGCCAGACAAACTAGGGTGGCAAGCTGCTAATACCAAATACCATCTATTTCCTTTCTCCCAACACAAACTCTTCTGTTTAATCTGTATCCCCAGTCCCAACTACTAACCCATCTACACCAAGACCATCTACATACCTGGAAATCATTCCTTTTGATGTTGGGGACATCCATATTATGAGTTGATGGGCAGATATCTTCATATTTCTTTCCAGTAAAGATGTCAATACCAACCAGGTGGACCTGTATACGTGCATCACATTAAAGAGAAACCCAACCAAACTCTAGGATGGAGGCAAAAGCTCAAGGTGACCCTGGCTGACGAGGAAAATAAGACTAGATTGAACAAAGATTAGAGAAGATGAGAATGAACCATAAAGTCAAGAAACACTAACGCCTCTAAAAAGAACCTGAAGCAAAAATACCACCATTAAGATTGAGTTGACAGTACAAGTGAAACTATAGGCCAGGCTTATAGCAGTCAATTACCTCCAGCTACCAAATCATTGACAAATAAAAGGCTAAGAGCCTAAGAATGGGAGGAATTTAGATGTACGTTTATAAGTCTTCTAGACATCAGAATAAAAGGCTAGGAACTTGGGAAATAAGAAAGGTAGAAGGGAAAGAGCTGAGAAGACCAAGGACTGAGAAAGGAAGAGAGCTGAAAAGGAAGTGACTTGGGGGAGATCGGAAAGAACTAAGCAATTAGTAAGAAAACCAGAAAGAACACAGAGAAGAGTCTAGGAAGTTAGTGGGTAACTCAGAATGAATGCCAAGTCAACAGAAGATTAAAAAAACTGGTTAGGGAACAAAATCACAAAAAGTGCCAACAAAAGCACTAGGCAAGAACATTAAGACCTAAGAAAGCAAGGAGGCTCTAAAAACTCAAGGAGCTAGGTAATTTGGAAGTTCAGAGCAACAGTGGCCCCCTTCAGGGAAGGCTTCATTCCATGTCATGGAGAAACTCTGAGGAAAGTGATAGAAACAGAGATTCAAGGGAACAGAGACAGAAAAACTGAAAGCCAGGAATAATGAAGGAGCAGCTGAATAGCCAGTGTAAAGACCACCAAGAGAAGTTAGACACAAAGGGAGAGGAATTACCAGAGAATAATGGTGGAAGGGGCTCAAGTCCAGGAATAAGGGTAATGGAAAAAGTATCCAGAGATGAGTACTAAACACAAAGAATGAGATGGCAGGTAAGGAAAGAGTTAAATATAGAGGGCTAGGACTGTTGACAGCTTGCTGCCAGGGCCACATGGACATGGGAGCTGTGGGGGAGGCAAGATATGAAGAGGTGAAATTCTAACCTTGGCATGGCCGTGCTTGCCAGTCTTGGAGGTGGACATCTCCACAATCTTACATGGCCGTCCTTTGAGCACCACAAAGCCATTTTTACGTAATGCTGAGCACTGCATTGGAAAAGTAGCAGAGGCCCCTGCATCTCCTGTCTCGAAGTCCAAATCATCTGCCATCTTAAGAGGCTTTGATTCCAACTAGAGTCCAGGAAAAAAAAAAAACAAAAAAAAAAACTGGGTTCAGTAAGGATGAAGGTTAACAGTATCCCCAATTCATACTATTCCTCTGGAAACATTGCCTCATTTCTTACCAGTTGTTTATTCCATTTACCCTCCTAAAATATCAAAATTCCTAGATTACTTGGCAATACTGATTGAGATAACGAATACCTGAGAACAGATGTATGTTTTGTGTGTGTGGGTGTGGGTGTGGGGGGGGATAAGCTGGATCCCTACCCTAATGAAAGTTAAACAAGGTTTGGGAAAGGAAGTCTTGGGGTATTAGGATGACAAATCTGAGATGGGCAAAGACCTAATCCTTGGGAGGAGGAGAACTCAGGTGTTACTTGCCACTGAAACCAACCACCCCTTTAGCCCACACATAACCAGGGCTATAATTAGGTGAGCAGCTATGAGCCAGCAAAAGGGCGGGGCTAATGTGGAGGGGAGTAGGGAGGGTGGATACCGGAGGACAGGGCCCCACCCGTCTGTTACACCCCCCCACCCTATCCACACACAGGCCAGTCATTGGTACAGGAAACCACAAGGCCTCTTTGGGGGATTCCCGCCTCTGTAACACGCATTTGCAGATGCAGCCAAGAGGGAGAAAGTGGTTTTCTAACTGATGCCCCTGCCAAACACCTCGATCTCGTTTCCCAAAGGGAACTCAGGAACCCCGACTCTCATCAAGGGCCCTCCCACTTTTCCCAAGATGCACTGGTCCTGTCGGCTTTTCAGACCCGGCCTGTAAGTTAGTACAAAGTGGGGGAGTGAGGAATGGTGAATGACAAAACAGAAGCAAAAGATTTGTGATAGTGAATAGTATAACTTACACTAGGCTAATTGAATTAACGAGTCTAAAAAGGAACTCCCAAAACATCAAAGAAGATGGTGACAAGGTTTGGAGCACCTATAACAGAGAGGAACTCATCTGCCCCGGGCCTGGGGGCGCTTTCAGCACCACTGAGTTGGGCTCCCATCCAATCACCCTCAGTTTTCCCATTTCTCTGGCTTTCCCGCAAGTAACAGTGCCACTTACACCTGGCTGCCCCCCTACTTCACCTGAGGTTTTGGGGTAAAGCTCCAGGGGCCCATGAAGTAGTAGAACACTAACATATGCCCGCAGCGGGCTTTCTCGGCTGATCAGGCATTCAGGCCTGGGGCTTCTCCCAATCCTCAAATTTCCAAGTTCTTTGGCGCCCGCGTGGACCTGCTCTCTCCGCACAGAGGGTTGCCGGTTCCCGCCCAACATGTGGCCGCCCGGGGCTTCCGGTGGCCGGGAACTGGGGGGAGGGGTCCCCACATTGCCTTGCGAACCCAGTCCACGTTCGGCCATGCGGCCTCCGACCCCAAGGGCAGCCTCCCCTGGGGGGCACTTCCGGTGCTACCGCTGCCCCCTCCTCAGAGGCCGCGCCAGGCTGGAGCCACGCCGCCTCCCCTCCCCCCCGCCGGCTGCCAGCCCCCCCGAAATGCCCTCTCACCGAACAGCCCCCTCCCCCACCTCACGTGGCCGCGTGATGCCTGGCTCTCAACTGCCCAGGTACCCTTGCCGTGGCGGGCCGATCTGACCCCAGGGCCTCGCCCTGGCGTGGCCGCCGGGCGGCCTCTCCCGCGTGGTGGCCTCGCGGCTCGCCGTCCCCCACCTTGCGTAGCTCCAACGTCACCCGGCAGGCCCCAACCGTCACCTCGCGCGCTAACACGGGCGCGCGCCCGCGCCTTTCCGCATCTCGCGTCGCTCGCCGACAGGACCCCGTGCGGCAGCCACCGCCACTCCCTTCTGTCCCCTCCCGGACCCCCGCGCAGACCCATCTCTACTCCCAGACTCAAGCCAAGGTTCCGCGCACGCGCGTCCTTCCCGCTCTCACCTCGCGCGAACGCAATGACTCGACGCGGTCCGTTCGCTGCGAGCCCAACCGCTGCCTCTGAGCCCGCTGCCGCCGCCGCCGCCGCCGCCGCCGCTGCTGCACACGGGTCTTAGTACGCAGGCGCTGACTCCCCACTGACCAACCAAGCAGCCCTGTGACAGCCGCGCAAGCGTGCTATTCAGCTCCTCCGCCTACCACCCCCGCACCGCGCATGCGCAGAGTTCCTCGGCGAACTCCACCCTCCCTCCCACCTACTCACCCAATGACGCGTATACGTGATCCCACCCCCTCACAAAGCCTCAGTTCGGCCCACCCGTAGGCAACGCGCAGGCGCACCCGGTTTTTTAATCCCTTTAACCTCCTCTTTCCTCTCCGTGACAGACCACTAGCCCTACCGGACAGTCCTTGCGCCTGCGCAATAAGCAGTCCTAGACTCCACACCCTCTGAAGGAAACGCCTGGACCTCAAAACGCATGCGTACTGGGGATCTTGACCACCCCTTTCTACCTCAAATGTCGTCGGTACGCAGGACGTTGAAAAGACCACGCCACTGTATCGCCTATCTCTTCTACAACGCATGCGTTGTTGTAGAAAACGCCCCACCTTGGCTTTAACTCAATTTAAAGGACTCACACGTTTCGGAAAACTTGCGCTGCAGGGTTGGCCCCTTGTCTCAAAACCCATCCCCCATTCCCCAGTGCTCCCTACTCCCCCTGTCGTAGGCTCTGCTTACACTCATGCGCACGAGAGTTATCTGCGCGGCAAGTCTTCAGATGGTCGGATTATCACACAAATCAGCTTCAGTTCTTTAAACTGTACGGCTGTTCTCTGCTGTAGAATTTCATTCGGAAAGCTAGCGCGGTCCTGTCCTAGCCACCATCTTGTTTAAACCTTTGATCAGCCTTGGCCCTTACGGCGTCCCAAGGAGGAGGTTCTGCTTAGCAGACTTATTTTTCTTTTTCCTCACCTGTTTTCTACGGTCTCCAAAACAACTTTGGAGCACCCTTAGAAAAAATTATGAGTGGTATGTTAAGTTCCACAGACATTGTGTTAAGTCATGATAGATGACATGAAGCTGGAAACAAGCTATCGTTGGGAATATATGTCCCTGGCCCTCATTTTAAGGAAGAAAGTTGCTGCTTTTCCTGAAACTTTCTAGTCTCCCTCCAGTTTCCGGCACTACTTTCACAGCTATCTTGTTGGCTTGAGTAAGCTTGGTGAACAATAGTGCTGTGAAACAAAATGAGCAACCAGGTATCTGGGTTTAGCTTCCAAAAACCCGAATCTGGTTCTTGTTTTAAGACTCCTGAGACATGTTGAGGTGAACTTCACACATCAGCTTGAGTTAATACATTTATGCAGCACATTAAACTATCACCGCCCCACTCCCAGCTCATTCCACTCAGTTTTCTGCAACTTCTGTCTTTTCCTTTGTAAAACAAAAGTTTTCGGGGTGCATCATCTCAAAATTAAAATGATGGTAATGGTGGATGGAGATTGTGTATGTGTGGCGCAGGAGGTCTATGGGAAATATATACCACGTCTTCCCTCAAAAGTTCAGGCACTGTTAATATGAGAATGGTTTGTGAAACATCGATGCACATGCATGAACAATGACACCTTCACTGTTAGTGGGAACAACAGATGACACCGAGTGTGAGCATGTGCATCAAGTTGTGCATCAAGTTTGACCATTCCTCTGCAGAAACTATTTGAATGATTCAGAAGGCTTTCAGAGATGATACAATAAGTGCAGCACAAATGAAAGTATGGCAGAAATGGTTCAAAGATAAATCCTGAAAGTAATCCACGTTCTGGAAGGCTACAATAAGCAAAACATCTGAAAATGTTGAATATGCACGGGCTGCAATCAACAAAGCTCGATGACTGACATTTAAGGACTACAAGCTGATCTGGGGATTCGAAAAACTACTGTGTCCAAGATTTTTTTTTTTTTTTTAAGTATTTATCCATTAAAAAAATATATTTTATTTATTGTTTTTAGAGCGAGAAGGGAGAGAGGCAGAGAGGGAGAAAGACATCAATGTATGGTTGCCTTTTACCTGCCTCCAGCCACGAATCTGGCTGAAGACCTGGCCTGCAACCTGGTTATGTGTCCTGGCTGGGGAATCGAACCAGCGACCTTTGGGTTCACAGACCGGCGATTTATCTGCTGCACCACCAGCCAGGGTGTGTCCAAGATTTTTATGCAGGATCTTGACATGAAACATCTTGTGGCAAAATTCATTCCATGGCTTGTGCTACCAGAGCAGAAGGAACACAGTGTTGCAATTGCTAATGACTTGATTAAAACCATTACCAGTGAACCAGATCTAGTGCCAAGTGACTTCTGGCTTTTCCCAAAACTAAAATCACCTTTGAAAGGGAGGTGGTATCAGACCATTGATGAGATTTAGAAAAATATGACAGAGCAGCTAATGGTGATTCCAAAAAAGTATTTTTGCAGTGTTTTGAACAGTGGAAGAGACTGGAAGAACTGTGGGAAGACCCAAGGTGCCTACTTTGAAGAGGATTGAACCATGTACAATGTTTCTTAATATCTTGTATCTTCTTCAATAAATGTCTTTCTTTTTCTTATTACATGGCTGGATACTTTCTGGGCCAGACCTTGTATGCCTTGTGTTTTTAACCTGAAACTGCTCTAAAAAGTAAAGTTATTATACCTGGGCATGGGGGGGTGGGGGGGGTGGGGGGGTAGAGGTGGGCATTGGAGCTGGACTGGAAGCAAGAGACCAGTAAAGAGGATCTGACAGTAGCCCAAGTGAGCAAGAAAGAAGACCTGGATCAAAGGAGTGGTTACGGGGCTGGGAGGAAAAGATGAATTACTAGAGGCATTTTTGGAGATTAATTGATGAGATTTGGTGGTTAATTGAATGAGGAAGTCAAAGGGAAGGTCAAAAGTTCCTTCAGTCTGTATGACTGGGAGATAAAACATATTGATCAAGCCATTTTTGAGGTAAACACAGTCATACAGGAACTGGGAAATCCTCTTAAATTTCTGGGATTTTGAGATTCAAGCTCAGAGTTGGATAGGATGAGCACATCAGTCTCATAGAAAAGCTGGGTTTAGGAAGGTGGGTAAGAGTGGAGCTGAGGACAAACCAGCTATTTTTTTTTGTTGTATTTTTCCCTCACCTGGAAGGGAAACGGCTCCAGTCATATTGAGAAGAATGGTTTTATATGATTAAAAGATTATGGCCCTGGCTGGTAGCACAGTGGATAAGGTGCTGGCCTGCAAACCCAAAGGTCACAGGTTCAGTTCCCCAGCCAGGGCATATAATCAGGTTGCAAGCCAGGTCTCCAGTCAGGTCTGTGGCTGGAGGCAGGTGAAACGCAACCATACATTGATGTCTCTCTCTCCCTTTCTGCCTCTCTCCCTTCCCCTCTTTCTAAAAATAATGAAATAAAATCTTAAAAAAAAAAAAAAAAAAAGATTATGCCAAGCCCTGGCTGGTGGCTCAATGGATAAGGTGCTGGCCTGCAAACCCAAAGATTGCTGGTTTGATTCCCCAGCCAGGGCCCATAACCAGAGTGCAAGCCAGGTCTCTAGCCAGGTTCGTGGCTGGAGGCTGGTGAAGGGCAACCATACATTGATGTCTCTCTCCCTCTCTCCCTTCCCCTCTCTCTAAAAATAATAAATAAAATATTTAAAAAATAAAGATAAAAAAATTCTGCCAAATTTTCTTTGTTATGAAAATAGGAGTCCATTGTAGACAAAATTTTGAAAACCATAAATAACCATAAACCCAACACCCAGAGGCAACTGCTATTAATGTTTTACCATATTTTCCTCCAAATGTTTTCTATACCTTTTAAAAAATACACCTGATCAGTGAATTGAGCACCAGCCTGCAAACCCAAGGGTCACTGGTTTGATTCCCAGTCAGGGCACATATCCAGGTTGCAAGCCAGGTCTCCAGCCAGGTCCCCAGCTGGAGGCAGGTGAAAGACAACCATACATGGATGTCTCTCTCCCTCTCTGCCTCTCTCTTTCCTCTTCTCTCTAAAAATAATAAATAAAATCTTAAAATAAAAAAGAAAGAAAGAAAGAAATGTTAGCTGGGTATCAACAGCACTGTGGGCTCTCCTATAGGGAGATGAAAGCTCAGATCATTTACACATCAGTTTGGCAACAAATAATACATAGGATACCTAGTAATTACTATTTTGTTTTAGATGCTCCAAATACACAATAAAAGTAGTTTTCAGATCAAGAAGAATGCTACTTGAGAAGGAACTGGTACCCTTTGCAACAACATGGATGGAACTGGAGAGTATTATGCTTAGTGAAATAAGCCAGTCAGTGAAGGACAAATATCATATGATCTCACCCATTATGGGACAATAATGAGCAAAACTAACAACAAGCCAAACAGAACCAAGTATATGAATACAAGGAATAGGCCTTCAGTGGTCAGGGGGAACGGGGTTGG